>CM053030.1:216614759-216654535 GCA_028564925.1 Lithobates sylvaticus | reverse complement strand
CTGGCCTGCCAGACTGTATGCTTGGATTAGGGTTTGGAATGGATTTTGGGGGGGCTCCACGCCATTTAAAAAAAAATTGGCGTGGGAGTTCCCCTCAAAATACATACCAAACCTTAGTGCCTGGTATGCCATTTGTTTTTTAAATTTTTCGATTTCTGGCAATGTTTTGTTTTTTCATTCAGCTGTCAGCCGGCTAATGATTAATACATTGTTAAGGACGCACTGGTCTGCTCCTTACAAACCAGCAGCTATTCACTGTGCGCTCGTTGGGCGAACATCACACCAAGCACCCCACCCGAAGGGGCAGTGTTTGGGATCGAACTGTTACTGGTCCCGCACAGTTCACCCATCTCTACTGATCACATAGGACCTGTCCTGAATGGAGGCACTGCCAACTTTATTATCAAACCCACTCTTATGCCGCATACAGACGATCGGAATTTCCGACAACAAATGTTCGATGTGAGCTTGTTGTTGGAAATTCCGACTGTGTGTATGCTCCATTGGACATTTGCTGTTGGAATTTCAGACAACTGTTTGAGAGCAGGTTTTCAAATTTTCAAGACTTGTTGTTGGAAATTCCGAGCGTGTGTACACAATTCCGACGCACAAAAGTCCACGCATGCTCGGAATCAAGCAGAAGAGCCGCACTGGCTAGTGAACTTCATTTTTCTCGGCTCTTCGTACGTGTTGTACGTCACCGCGTTCTTGACGTTCGTAATTTCCGACATTTGTGTGACCGTGTGTATGCAAGACAAGTTTGAGCCAACATCCTTCGGAAAAAAATTCATTACACTTAGGAAAGTTTCTGCTTCTCTTATTTATGTTTGTTTGATTGATTGTTTATTAACCACTTCCCGACCGCCCCATGTACATATACGTCGGCAGAATGGCACGTACAGGCAGAACCACGTACCTGTACGTGCCATTCTTCAGGCGCGTGGGGGGTCCGATCGGACCCCCCCCGGCCGGCGGGGACGGTCGGGATCGCTTCAGGAGCGATCCGGGATGAGGGGACGGCCAGTGGTTTCTGGCCACCCCCTCGCGATCGCTCCTGGCGAATCAGATGCTTCCTCTGTCTGTGTCAATCAAAACACAGGCAGAGGAAGTGATGTCACGCTCGGTGCGCCGGTCTATGTGACCGGAACGCCGAGCTGTGAACATCTAAAGGTTAGTGCACCAACAGTACACTGACACCAGTACACATAGGCACACAAAACACCCCCCTGTCACCCCCAGATCACCCCCCAGATCACCCCCTCCCCCCCCCAGTCACAGTGTCACTAATTGCAGTGATCATTTTTTTACTGATCACTGCATTTAGTGTCAGTGTGACTGTAATAACTGTCAGTGCAGTTAGTTTTAGGTCCAAGGTAGCCCCCTACCCCCCCCTAATAAAGGTTTAACCCCTTGATTGCCCCCCAGGTAACCCTTTCACCCCCTTTTGCCAGTGTCACTAAGCGATCGTTTTTCTGATCGCTGTATTAGTGTCACTGCTGTCGCTAGGTAACCATTTTTTTTTTTTAGGTAACCGCCATGTTTATATAGGTTCATAAATAGGTTTATAGGTCAGGTACCCCCATATTACAACCTAAATAAAGGTTTTAACCCCTTGATTGCCCCTAGAGTTAACCCTTTCACCAGTGATCACTGTATAACTGTCACTGGTGACGCTGGTTAGCCAGTTAGTTATTTCGTTATTTAGGTTCCCCGTCAGGTTTTTATATAGCGTCAGGTACCCCCATATATTACCTAATAAAGGTTTTAACCCCCTGATTGCCCCTAGTTAACCCTTTCACCCCCTTTTGCCAGTGTCACTAAGCGATCGTTTTTCTGATCGCTGCATTAGTGTCGCTAGGTAACCATTTTTTTTTTTTGAGGTAACCGCCATGTTTATATAGGTTCATAAATAGGTTTATAGGTCAGGTACCCCCATATTACAACCTAAATAAAGGTTTTAACCCCCTGATTGCCCCTAGAGTTAACCCTTTCACCAGTGATCACTGTATAACTGTCACTGGTGACGCTGGTTAGCCAGTTAGTTATTTCGTTATTTAGGTTCCCCGTCAGGTTTTTATATAGCGTCAGGTACCCCCATATATTACCTAATAAAGGTTTTAACCCCCTGATTGCCCCTAGTTAACCCTTTCACCCCCTTTTGCCAGTGTCACTAAGCGATCGTTTTTCTGATCGCTGCATTAGTGTCGCTAGGTAACCAGTTTTTTTTTGTATTACTGTTACGGGTGACGCTGGTTAGTTAGCTTTATTTTTTATACTGTCAGGGCACCCGCCATTTATTACCCAATAACGGTTTAACCCCCTGATCGCCCGGCGGGTGATATCAATTAGGTTTTAGGGTCAAATAAGGTCTGCGTCGCCCCAGGTTAGTGCCAGTACCGCAAACACCCACGCGCAAAGCATACACCTCCCTTAGTGGTACAGTATCTGAACAGATCAATATCTGATCTGATCAGATCTATACTAGCGTCCCAGCAGTTTAGGGTTCCAAAAAAAAACGCATTGTTAGCGGGATCAGCCCAGATACCTGCTAGCACCTGCGTTTTCCCCCTCCGCCCAGCCCAGCCCACCCAAGTGCAGTATCGATCGATCACTGTCACTTACAAAACACTAAGCACACATAACTGCAGCGTTCGCAGAGTCAGGCCTGATCCCTGCGATCGCTAACATTTTTTTTGTGGTAGCGTTTTGATTCAGTCGCTTCAGTCAGGAGCTTTTTTACCTGTGAATCTCAAAAAAATAAAAAAATAAAAAAATAGTTGTCGTTTTATTGTTCTCTCTCTCACTCTATTCTCTCTCTATTGTTGCTCTTTTTTTACTCCATTCTATTCTGCAATGTTTTATTATGTTTTATCATGTTTTATCATGCTTGCTTTTCAGGTATGTAATTTTGTTTACTGTGTTTTAGTGTTAAGCATTTTTTTGTTTTCAGGTGCGCCATTCAGTTGCAACGCGGATTTATTTATCTTGACAGCAACAGCGTTTGCTCCCACGATACATAAAGCCGCGACTCCAACGCTGTAGGAGGTGATTTCACCACCACAGTTAAAAAAAGAGCATATATGCCGAAGCATGGGGGCAGCAGGGGGGGGGGGAGGAGCGATTGGCTCCTAATGCCACGTACATACGGTCGAAATTCCGACCGTGTGTACACGGCATAACTTTTGCGGGAGGATGCCCCCATGCATCGGCATATATAAATGGTGCATGTATGCCCATCATTAGAAGTGGGTGGATGAAGGGAGGTATTCTAATGGTGGGCATACCCACCAATCAATCTCTTTTTTTCGTTCAGCCAAGAGGCTGCATGAAAAAAAAAAAAGATTACAATATATGTCCAGTATGTTGCTGGACTTTGAATGGTTATACCAGAATGATGCCTGCAGGTTTAGGTATCATCTTGGTATCATTCTTTTCAGCCAGTGATCGGCTTTCATGTAAAAGCAATTCTAGCGGGTAATTAGCCTCTAGACTGCTTTTACAAGCAGTGGGAGGGAATGTCCCCCCTCCCGGATATAAACCGCGCCATTGGGAAATTGGGAAAGCATTTTATCACACCAATCTTGGTGTGGTCAGATGCTTTGAGGGCAGAGGAAAGATCTAGGGTCTAATAGACCCCAATTTTTTCAAAAAAAGAGTACCTGTCACTGCCTATTGCTATCATAGGGGATATTTACATTCCCTGAGATAACAATAAAAATCATAACAAAGAAAAAAAATGGAAGGAACAGTTTAAAAATAAAATAAAAAAGCTAAATAAATAAAAAAAAAACCAAAAAAAAAAAAAAAAAGCACCCCTGCCCCCCCTTCTCTTGCGCAAAGGCGTACACAAGCGTTGGTCTGGCGTCATATGTAAACAGCAATTGCACCATGCATGTGAGGTATCACCGCGAAGGTCAGATCGAGGGCAGTAATTTTAGCAGTAGACCTCCTCCGTGAATCTAATGTGGTATCATGTAAAGGCTTTTAAAGGCTTTTAAAAATGTATGTAGTTTGTCGCCACTGCGTGTTTGTGCGCAATTTTAAAGCATGTCGTGTTTGGTATCCATGTACTCGGCCTAAGATCATATTTTTTATTTCATCAAAAATTTGAGCAATATAGTGTGTTTTAGTGCATTAAAATAAAAAAAAAGTGTATTTTTTCCACAAAAAATGCGTTTGAAAAATCGCTGCGCAAATACTGTGTGGAAAAAAAAAATGCAACACCCACCATTTTAATCTGTAGGGCCTTTGCTTTAACATTATATATAGTGTTTGGGGGTTCAACGTAATTTTCTTGCAAAAAAAAAAAATATGTTTTCATGTAAACAAAAAGTGTCAGAAAGGGCTTTGTCTACAAGTGGTTAGAAGAGTGGGTGACGTGTGACATAGGCTTCTAAATGTTGTGCATAAAATGCCAGGACAGTTCAAACCCCCCCCAAATGACCCCATTTTGGAAAGTAGACACCCCAAGCTATTTGATGAGAGCAATGTTGAGCCCATTAAATATTTTTTTTTTTTTTGTCCCAAGAGATTGAATAATGAAAAAAAAAAAAAAATATATATTTTTTTTACAAAAAGTTGTCACTAAATGATATATTGCTCAAACATGTCATGGGCATATGTGGAAATACACCCCAAAATACATTCTGTTGCTTCTCCTGAGTACGGGGATACCACATGTGTGGGACTTTTTGGGAGCCTAGCTGCGTACGGAACCCCAAAAACCAATCACCGCCTTCAGGCTTTCTAAGGGTGTAATTTTTTTATTTCACTTCTCACTGCCAATCACAGTTTCGGAGGCCATGGAATGCCCAGATGGCATAAAACCCCCCAAAATGACCCCATTTTGGAAAGTAGACACCCCAAGCTATTTGCTGAGAGGTATGGTGAGTATTTTGCAGATCTCGCTTTTTGTCACAAAGTTTTGAAAATTGAAAAAAAGAAAAAAAAAATTTTTTTTCTTTACTTTCTTCATTTTCAAAAACAAATGAGAGCTGTAAAATACTCACCATGCCTCTCAACAAATAGCTTGGGGTGTCTACTTTCCAAAATGGGGTCATTTGGGGGGGGTTTGTGCTATTTTGGCATTTTATGGCCTTCGAAACGGTGATAGGTAGTGAGGAGTGAAATCAAAAATTTGCACCCTTAGAAATCCTGAAGGCGGTGCTTGGGTTTCGGGGCCCCGTACGCGGCTAGGCTCCCAAAAAGTCCCACACATGTGGTATCCCCATACTCAGGAGAAGCAGCAAAATGTATTTTGGGGTGCAATTCCACATATAACTATGGCATGTGTGAGCAATATATCATTTAGTGACAACTTTTTGAAAAAAAAAAAAAAAAAAAAAAAATCTTTTTTATTTTTGTCTTTATTCAATCACTTGGGACTAAAAAAAAAAAATATTCAATGGGCTCAACATGCCTCTCAGCAAATAGCTTGGGGTGTCTACTTTCCAAAATGGGGTCATTTGGGGGGGGTTTTGTACTTCTCTGCCATTTTAGCACCTCAAGAAATGAAATAGGCAGTCATAAATTAAAAGCGGTGTAAATTCCAGAAAATGTACTCTAGTTTGTAGACGCTATAACTTTTGCGCAAACCAATAAATATACGCTTATTGGCATTTTTTTTTACTAAAGACATGTGGCTGAATACATTTTGGCCCAAATGTTTGACTAAAATTGAGTTTATTAGATTTTTTTTATAACAAAAAGTAGAAAATCTCTTTTTTTTTCAAAATTTTCGCTCTTTTTCCGTTTATATCGCAAAAAATAAAAATCACAGAGGCAATCAAATACCATCAAAAGAAAGCTCTATTTGTGGGAAGAAAAGGACGCAAATTTCGTTTGGTTACAAAATTGCATGACCGCGCAATTACCAGTTAAAGTAGTGCAGTGCGAAATTGAAAAAAGACCTCTGGTCCTTTGGCTGCCAAATGGTCCGGGGCTGAAGTGGTTAAAACAAACATAACTACAATTTGAAAAACATTTTTTGTGTTGTATTCATTTATTACTTACTGCCACTGGGGAAATGTGGACATAGGGAATGATGTGTATGTGAATCCATTCATGGAGAACTATGGATAATTGTAGGTAGCTGTCTACACTTTTATGATTACAAGCAACATCTGAACTTTTCAAAGTGAATTTAGCATATACAAAAACATGTACAAGGATATAAGAACATGATAGGTATTAATTACAGTTTGAAAAGTTGATCATTTTTGCCTTACCACAAAAACGCACTCCAGACCTGTCCTGGATGCTTTTCTGTATGTGTGTTTTTAATGCATTTCTGACACGTTTCAGTGCATTTTTTATGTATTTCTGGATGCATTTCCAGATGCATTCCAGATGCTTTTTTCCATTTTTTTTTTTACTGTACTAGGGTCCAGTGTATTTTTTTAATGCATTAGAGTGCATTCCTGTGCATTTTTAATGGGTTTTACCCCTTTGCAGTACAGTCCAGTGCCAGAAAATTTTAGCATGTTCTACTTTTTTTTCTGGAACTAGATCGCCCTGAAACTGACCACACTGGTGTGAACTATGCTATTGGAAACCATATAACCTACTTTTCATGCATTTTTGATGCAGTAAAATGCATCGGACTGCTTCTGGTGTGAACTGTCCCTTAAATATTTTGTTTAACATTTTATGTTTTAAATGCCTTTTTTTTCTTTGCTTGCTACATTATTTCTTTAACAGTTCCAAACATTCCTACATTAGTAAACAGGGTGTTTAACCGCTTCAGCACCGGGCCATTTTTCACCCTTCCTTACCAGAGCACTTTTTGCGATTCGGCACTGCGTCGCTTTAACTGACAATTGCGCGGTCGTGCGACGTTACACCCAAACAAAATTGACGTCCTTTTTTTCCCACAAATAGAGCTTCCTTTTTGTGGTATTTGATTGCCCCTGCGGTTTTTATTTTTTGCGCTATAAACAAAAGAAGAGCGACAATTTTGAAAAAAAGCACAATATTTTTTACTTTTTGCTATAATAAATATCCCATTTTTTTAAAAAAAAAACTATTTTTTTCCTCAGTTTAGGCCGATACGTATTCTTCTACATATTTTTGGTAAAAAAAATCGCAATAAGCGTATATTGATCGGTTTGCGCAAAAGTTATAGCGTCTACAAAATAGGGGATAGATTTATTGCATTTTTTTTTTTTTTTTTACTAGTAATGGCGGCGATCTGCGATTTTTTTTCGTGACTGCGACATTGCGGCGGACACTTCGGACACTTTTGACACATTTTTGGGACCATTCACATTTACACAGCGATCGTTGCTATAAAATTGCATTGATTACTGTGTAAATGTGACTGGCAGGGAAGGGGTTAACACTAGGGGGCGGGGAGGGGTTAATGTTTTCCCTAAATGTGTGATTCTAACTGTGGGGGGAGGGGACTCAAGGGGAGGAGACCGATCATGTGTTCCTCCGTGCTGGGATCACATGATCGGTCTCCTGCTCGCTGACAGGACGTGGAGCTGTGTGTTTAAACACACAGCTCCACGGTCCCGCACGATCCCGTTGTTTTAACGGGCAATCGACATCGAGGCGGCCGGGAATGGGAGGATGTCATATGACGCCCACCCAGGATGGTAGATCCACCTTGTGGGCGTCATATGACTATGGGCGGGTATTGAAGGGGTTAAAACTGATCCCCAGGCAGATATGAAAATAAACCAAGTACCGTATATACTTGAGTATAAGCCAAGTTTTTCATCACATTTTTTTGTGCTGAAAATGCCCCCCTCGGCTTATACTTGAGTCAAGCACTTTTCTGCAGTAGAGAATGACATTTTCCGACACGACTTTGGGGCCACGTATCTCGGGGCCACTTGGTGCTAGGAACCCCAAATTTGGTATGCAAACCCAGTGGAACTATCTCTAGAACATATCCAAAGGGGTTCCTAACACCAAGTGGCCCCGAGATACGGGGCCCCAAAGTCGGATCGGAAAATGTCATTCACTGCTGCAGAAAAGTGCTTGACATTTTCCGACAAACAACACAAACAACATAAATGTCCATAGGCAACGCCTTAAAAGCCTTTACAGGTTACCACTTTAGATTTACAGAGGTGGTCTGGTGGTAGAATTACTGCCCATGATCTGATGCCTGTGGTGATATCTCATATGTGTGGAACTATTGCTGTTTGCGTGCATGTGGGACTGATGCATGCATTCTCCCTAGCGTGCAAGCACGGTAGGGGGAGGGGGGGCACTTTAATTGAATTTTTTTGTATTTTGTTTACACTTTTGCTTTAAAAAAAATGTAATCACTTTTAGGCTCGGTTTATATTGGGGCAATGCGGGAACCATGCAAATCCAGTGGGGGTTCCCGCATCACACCTGACTCACAGGCAGTTCACACTGCCTCATATGAACTGATGGGAGTGTCAATACAAAGTTAGTGACACCCCCAGATCGGTTTGCATATTACCGTGTGAACTGTCAATTAGGACCTGAATCGGATCGCATGGGTGTGAACACCCATGCAATCCAATTCTGGTGCGGACAAAAAAAAAGGGTCCTCCACAACTTTGGTCCGAATGCAATGAAAATTCAGCCATACAATCTGTATGGCTGAATTTACATTGCACAGACACTGCATGTGATTTGCACAGCAGTGCAGTGCGAATCACATGCGATGTCGCACAGCACACTAATGTGAACGCAGCCTTATTGCTAACACAAGGAATGCAAACATCCTTGTGACAGCAATAGGCATGTGACAGGTACTCTTTCTGGAGGGAGCTGGGGTCAAGAGACCCCAAATCCCTCCTCTGCACTTAAAGCATTCAAAACACAATTTTTTTTTAAAATGCAGCCGATGACATCCAGTAAACCGGAAGTGATGTCAGACCATCGCTTCAAGGTTACCACTACCACTCACTACGTTCGTAATTGTTGGCCAACAATTGTGTGGCCGTATGTATGAAAGACAAGTTTGGGCCAACGCCCTTCAGACAAAATTCAATGGTTTTGTTGGCAAACAATCCGATCGTGTGTACGAGGCTTAACTCTCAGGACAGGATGGACAAAAATACAAACAAATTGGCAGGTAAACTAGCATGTATAGTATTTTAAATGTGTATTTAGCTTTTTGCCTGAAGTTCAGCTTTAAGAATAAATGGAAATATTGTTGTACCTTTGGGAAACCTTTCATGGCAATCTGAATAGCATCATGGGCCCCTGGGCAAAGTAATGCTATGGGGCCCCTACAAGCCTGCCCAATTTTTGCACCTACTCCTAAGAATTAAAATATAATATTTTCGACTTTCTGCCATGAAAAATATCAAATTAGAAAAATGTAAAACATGTCTTGATAAATGTAGGCCACAATGTATTCTGCTACATGTCTTTGGTATAAAAAATCCCTGAGAGCTGTACTTGTATGTTCGCAGCCCCCCTTCAGACCTGTATGCTCTCAGCCCCCTCACACCTGTATGCTCTCAGCTCCCTCACACCTGTACGCTCATAGCCCCCCTCACACCTGTATGCTCTCAGACCCCCTTACACCTGTATGCTCTCAGCCCCCCTCACACCTGTACGCTCTCAGCCCACCTCACACCTGTACGCTCTCAGCCCACCTCACACCTGTACGCTCTCAGCCCCCCTCACACCTGTATGATCTTAACCCCCCTTACACCTGTACGCTCTTAGCCCCCCTCACACCTGTACGCTCTCAGCCCCCCTCACACCTGTAAGCTCTCAGCCCCCTTCACACCTGTACGCTCTCAGCCCCCCTCACACCTGTATGATCTTAGCCCCCCTCACACCTGTACGCTCTTGGCCCCCCTCACACCTGTATGATCTTATCCCCCTCACACCTGTACTCTCTCAGCCCCCCTCACACCTGTATGATCTTAGCCCCCCTCACACCTGTAAGCTCTCAGCCCCCCTCACATCTGTACGGTCTCCTCCTCCCTCACATGTGTATATATGACACACACATGTACACAGACACACACACATACACATGTACACAGACACATGTACACAGGCACACACAGGCACACACACATGTACACAAGCATGCACGCACATATGTACACACACACACGTACACACACATGTACACATACACACACATGTACACAGGCACACACACAGACACATGTAAACAGACACACACATGTACACAGACACACACATGTACACAGACACACATGTACACAAGCATGCATGCACATATGTACACACACACACGTACACACACATGTACACATACACACACATGTACACAGGCACACACACAGACACATGTAAACAGACACACACATGTACACAGACACACATGTACACAAGCATGCACGCACATATGCACACACACACACGTACACACACATGTACACATACACACACATGTACACAGGCACACACACAGACACATGTAAACAGACACACACATGTACACAGACACACACATGTACACAGACACACATGTACACAGACACACATGTACATAGGCAGACACACATGCACACACACACATGTACACAGGCACACACACACATGTCCACAGGCACACACATGTAAACAGACCGTCACACACACACACACATGTACACATACACACACATATGTACACAGATACACACATGTAAATAGACACACACACACATATGTACACAAACACACACATGTACACACACACATGTAAATAGACACACCCACATGTACACAGACATACACACACACACACATGTACACATACACACATACACACAGGTAAACATACAGACGTACACACACACATAGGCACACACACACATACATACATGTACACAGGCACACACACACACATGTACACAGACACAGACAAACCCCACCTTACTTGTAGAACAGCCCTTACTTGTTAGGTGGTGTTCCTAGTCCCAGCTCTTGTGCAGCACACACGAGGGGTGCATATGCAGGAATTTAACAGAGGTGGCAGCAAAGAGCCCAATGTGAGAGCTCAATGACACTCACACACATTCCGAAAGTCAGCACAACCACAGATTGGTGAAATATCAAGTGTCTCAACAGACCCCTGTTGTCTCACTTTTGAGATAGAGAAAGAAACTTAGGGCAGATATTCCTCAGTCCCTTTCTCTGCAGCCTACAGGAAACATAGTTTAATATAGTTTAATATGCTTCAGTTAAGAATGAAGACAGGAGCAATCAGTACAGATCACTCACCGTGTTCATTCAGAAAATAAAAGGGCCTGGCTAATGAAATTTTTACCAGCCCCTTCCCCACTCCTGAGAGGAGAGGAAAGAAGCTGGCAGCACTGCAGGGGGGGGACAGGAAGCAGGGGGAATCTGCAGGGCACATGGTGATTAGGGTGTGCCCAGGCACACCCAGCACACCCTGTGCGCACGCCTGTGATGGTAAATAAATATGTATATAAAAGTACATTTACATATAAAAATACACATACATATACTGTATGCATGACACGTTTAGATGGCTAAATGCATTGAGTTGCTGCCATGTGATTGGCTGATTAGCAATTTGTGTTAATAAGCAATTGAACAGGTGTACCAAATAAAGTGGGTGGTGTGTGTGTGTATATATATATATATATTTTTTTTTTTAAAGTAAATATATCATGTGTATATATACACATATAATCATATGATCTATATGATCTGTCTCTGCCATTTCTAACATTGTTGATGTGTTCCTTTAATTGTTTTATTCAATTACTGCACAAAATATCTTGAACAGGTGTTGAGTTATAATAATTTCTCGACACTCAGAAATTCCTTACAGGGGGTCCCCGGGTTACGAACCCATTAGGGACTGTCCTCCTGTTCTTAAATCGGAAATGTTCGTAAGTCGGCCGCGCATGCGCAGAACGACAATTACGGACATTCCGATGTTCCGTCGAATGCCGTTCTGCGCATGCGTGCCAAATTACGGACATTTCCGATGTTTGCCGTCATTTTCCGAGGCTCCATCTGGCCGCGCATGCGCAGAACGGCCGAGGGTCCGCGGAAAATGGCAGAGGGTGCCCGCAGCGCCCGGTTCGTAAGTAGGAGAGGTTCGTAGGCCGGGCGTTCGTAAGACGGGGACCCCCTGTATTTAGTTATTACATGTGATTGCTTGTTAATAAAAAAGTATATAGACATTATGTTTGAAAATAGCACGTATCTTTTTGAATCTAGCAAAATACAGCTAAACCCAATAATACCATTAGACACCAGAGCAAATAATATATGTGCTCAAAGTAAACTCTTTCTAATAACCAAAATATTGTACATCCTTTAGACGCTGTATATTGTACCATTGCTTAATAAACTTTCTATTATGGAATATATATATATATATATATATATATATATATATATATATATATATATATATATAAAGATTTATATTTGCTACAGCACAATAATAAAAAAAGTTTCTCTTAAAAAAAAAAAAAGGCCAGAGCTTTGAATATTAAATGCATTTTATTATCTCTTGAACTGGCGTCATTAAAAATCACTGAAAGAGACATACCAGTTTTGATTGCCCGAGGACTTGGTACAGTTACTAACACATCAATCAGATAAAGCATGTATATGTTGCCTGTGTTTTCTTTTTTATGTTACACTCATGTTTAAATAACTCACAGGTCAGTTGTTTTCTATTTTCAGTGTGCAGCAAGGCAAGCGAAAACTGCCTGTAAAACGAATGACTAATTTCCATTGCTTTCTGCCATTCACCCTGAAGGTGGTCACAATCTGGGTCTCCCACTGCACATGGAAAACAAATTGAGAATGGAAGAGGAAATGCATAATTTCTGCCTGTAAGGGAACAGTTTAGACTGTTGCAACAGCAGGTTTTTGCTGTGCTCATAATCTAGTGAACACGATGTTCAGCCTAGCACACCTTTTCATTAGGGAAAGTCATGGAACAAGACCAGAAAAAAAAAAAAAAAAAAGCCTTGGGTCAGGCAGCCACTGGAACTATCAGCAGCAATAAAACCTTCTGGGACTTAGAAGAGGTGACAGCAGGTGGAAAAGCATTTAGCAAACCAGGTCAGGCTGCTGGGGCTTTAGTAGCAAGTTTGCCATTGCAGCGGCTGACTGGCAAGTTTTATCTACTGATCAGCACAACGTGCCAACGGGCTGTTGGGACACCCCTTCCGTAGCTTCCAGTTGTATCTAACAACAGTATAACAGAAGGCAAAAAGAAACATTAGCAGGGTCGATTCCTCGGTGTAGACACAGCGGTAGTCCTAAACCTTTTTTCTGCTCTTCCACAACCTCTGTCTTGCAGCTCTGGCGGCCTGCCTGCACTAATTATTTCATTCCCCAGATGAAAGCATTCTAAACTACCTTTAGCAATCTGAGTACAGTAGCAAGCTGACCAAGGTTCAAAGCAATTAAGAAAAAGGTTAGTTTAAATTAACAGACACATTTGCCAGCTGTCCGGCATTGTATGTTACATATAGTGTAGTTTTTTTTAATGAAATATCAGGGAACAAATTCACTTCATTTAATATATTACATTTCTTGTTAGTACTTCTTAGCTTTTAAATTAAGTTTTATTTTTAGGCCAAATTTTGCTGATCACTTATTTTGTCCCTTTTTGACTTTTTTTTTTAAAGCGTTTGTATAAAACTTGGAATAATTGAATTAGTGTTCATGAAGCTGAAACTACTTTTTTCGTTTTAAATAGAGTAGGGAATAGCTGATGCCCAGTACACAAGAGCAGAATATCCGTCATAAAAATCTTGGATGGTTTTTCCGACGGAATTCCGCTCAAGCTTGGCTTGCATACACACGTTCACACAAAAGTTCTCTGAACTTTCGACCGACAAGAACGCGGTGACGTACAACACTACGACGAGCCGAGAAAATTAAGTTCAATGCTTCCGAACATGCGTCAAATTGTTTCCAAGCCTGCGTAGGAATTTTGTGCGTCGGAATTGCTACAAACGATCGGAATTTCCGATCTGAACTTTTTCCGACCGAAAAATAGAGAACCTGCTCTCAATCTTTTGCTGGCGGGAATTCCGCCAGCAAAAGTCTGATGGAGCATACACACGGTTGGAATTTCCGACCAAAAGCTCACATCAGACTTTTGCTGGTGGAATTTTATAAGAGCATAAGACTCTTTTTTTTGCTTTCTGTGTCCTGTTATGGTGATTTCCCTTCACTTTCTGTCTAGGACTGAGTGAACTGGGCTGGGTTCGAATAGGAAGTGGAACTATAGTCAGTCAGGGGATTGTTGTAAATGATAATATGTCTACATTTACATGAAGGACTTTTAAATGTAATTTTATTAAAGGATTTTTTCACAATGTCAATGTGTTTGTTCACATTTTCAATTTTTTGGGGAAATTAATAATCAGGGGTATTAGTATGATAATTTAGTATTCCCCTGGAAGGGGGCAGGCACAGTATCTGGGGACCCCTTTATTCTAAATTGAGCTTCTGGATTACCTCTACCTATCTCCCTACAAATCCCCTCCTTTTTTGGGGAAGGAGGCAGTGTTCCCCAACATTGGGATAAGGTGCCTTGGGGGTGGGGGGGTCTTTGCCAGTCAGTCACTGCAGTGTGAGCTGCACAATCAACAACTGAACAATTGCCCTTGGCCATGAGCTAGAACAAAGGGATTATCGCAAATAAATAGAGACAATATACCAACCAATAGTTTTCAAATATTTATTTGTTCTGGCAAAATCTTAACATTGGCCATGGTGTTATTCAAGTGGTAACCTAATAAAAAATAACGAAATAACGAAATAACGTTACCTTATGTTGCTTCGTCTTTTGACCACTAGGGGGTGCGCCACCTGAGGTGATGCGAGTGCCCAGCGGGCGTGAGGACTGCCGGGCACCCGCGATCGCTCTTGACAGAGCGAGAACCGGGATCTGTGTGTGTAAACACACAGATCTCGGTTCTCTCAGGGAAGAGGAGACAGATCGTGTGTTCATACAAAGTATGAACACCGATCTGTAATCTCCCCTTGTTAGTCCCATCCCCCCACAGTTAGAACACACACTAGGGAACACATTTAACCCCTTGATCGCCCCTAGTGTTAACCCCTTCCCTGCCAGTGACATTTATACAGTAATCAGTGCATTTTTATAGCACTGATCGCTGTATAATTGTTACTGATCCCAAAAACGTGTCATAAGTGTCCGATATGTCCACCGCAATATCGCAGTCCAGATAAAGTGATCACCGCCATTGCTAGTAAAAAAAATAATAATAATAAAAAATGCCATAAATCCATCAACTATTTTGTAGACAAAAGAGACACCTCTCAAAAGGGCCGTAAATAACTTTTTGTTCTGGGGGGTTCAGCAGCAGGTACTAATTAAAAGTATTTTTAAATAAAACAAATTGGTTGCTCCAAATTCAAAGGCAAATACTAAAGGCAAATCCACTTTGCACTTGAAACTGCACTGAAAGTGCACTTGGAAGTGCAGTCGCTGTAGATCTGAGGGGGACATGCAAGGAAAATAAAAAACATAATTTAAGCTTGCACATGATTAGATGATAAAATCGGCAGAGCTTCCCCTCATTTTAGATCTACCCCATAGATTTACACCGACTGCAATTTCAAGTGCACTTTGCCCTTGCACTTTCAAGTGAATTTGCCTTTTGTAAATAACCCCCTATGTGTTGATCATAGTAAGCAATCACATTCTTAATTCTATCTTCTCAGATCCTCTTGAAAATTTAACCTGATTTCAGTTTTGCCTTCTACCAGTTTTTATGAACATTGCCCAGTGAGGTTGGCTATCGTCCAGCCTCAGGGCCGTAGATCATTTTTTTGTTCTGGGGGGGGGGGGGGGGGGGGGGGATTCAGCAGCATGTACTAAGTAAAATTATTTTTAAATAGCACAAATTGCACCACATTCATAATGACTGGAAAAAGGAAAACCTATGTGTTGCTCATAGTAAGCAATCACATCCTTGATCCTCCAACCAACCGGATTTCAGTTTTGCCTTCTTCCTGTTTTTATGAACATTGCCCAGTGAGATTGGTGGTGCACTGTAATAGCCAACCTTACTGGGCAGGTGCAAAGGGGCACCATCTTGTGGAAGGCAGCACACTTACTGATTTTTTTTTTTTTTACGCAGCATACTATGCAAAAGAAGTGGTAATGTGCAAAGTCCATACATACAGAACGTACCTCCCAACTTTCAAGCTTGAGAATGAGGGGCATGACAGGGAGGTATGCGCGCCGCTGCAAAAAAGTGAGTGTGGCCAAACATGATAGTGGGGGAGGGGGGGGGGGTCTTAAGGGACATAGTTAAACAGAAATTGGACTTCCTTGTACCTATAAAATATGTTGAGGCTGAGTCTTGCATAATTTCTGTTGTGTTAGCCTATTAGGTCCTGACTGTTCATGCGATAAGTCACTCAACAATCACAGCAAAAAGACACCACATTGTGGTGTCAGTAAAAATGAATGAAACACAAACACAGGGGCTGTGTTTTGTCAGCATTTCAGTGTGATTTGGATTCGGGGATGTGGTGGTGGGCAGAATCTCAGCAATATTCTGCCCACGATCCCAAATCGCTACATGTGCCTAACAGGCTAACATAACAACAGTTATGGAAGACTCAGCCCAGCGCCTCAATCACCAACTTTGCCAGCAGTTGCCACAATCCTAGTAAAATTACTGGAATAAATTCTTCTTTTACCCTGTAACTTGCAGAATTGGGGACAGAAATAAGAGAATGATAGATCTAAATGTTTGTACTTTGTCCAATTGTTAAAGGATAATAATGTGGTCCATAAGGTTACAATGCACTACAATAACCTGCATACTTTGAAGGTCCAGACCACCATTGTGTTTTGGATGCAGAGACATGATCTAGTGACCTTTTTTTGTTGCCAAATAATGTTAGTGAGTCCTTGCTAAAATGTGTGTAGATCAGATCTGTAGACCTTAACTGGAGGTGTCTCAAACTGATATAATAGATTTCTACCATTACATTTTCGAATAACCCTCCCTATCCAAGAAATAGGATAAAAATCTATATGTGCACCTCTGTGCTCAGTGTTCACATCACAAATAAAGGAAAACGGCAAATGCTGGGAAAACCACTCTCTCAAATGTGCCAGAATACATAAACACCACAAAAAGATAGTGGTGTGGGCTAGTGACAGACTGGATCCCAGCATCCCTGGATAGAACATATATATAGGAAGGTTTTTAGTTGGATTTTAATGGTGTCATAAACAAAATAGTACCAAAAGTTTTTTTATAAAAATAACACATTTTATTAATACATCATTTAAATTATTTTAGAAAAAAATGAGAGTTAGCAAACTGTCATTTTATCAGGTCACAGAAGATATTTTCAAAGTCAAGGACGATGTGATGTTTTATCCCGGCATGTTTCGCCACTAAGGGCTTCCTCAGGGAATTTATTAAATGGTCACTGTTCAAAAGAGACAAAATATGCCATAATAATATAAAGCAATACAAACTTAAGCCAATTCACATGTGCGGACCGTTCAGATCCGCCTGTCAGTTTTTTCAGGCGGATCTGAATGGTCGCTCCATTGTCTCTATGGAGCGTCGGATGTCAGCGGTGACATGTCTGCTGACATCCGATCCACCCCATCCACAAAATTCAGACGGATGGATGTCCTATTTTTCATCCGTCTGGCGGATCGGATCAGAGGAAAACGGACAGGCGGTCCGTATTCATCCGATCCCCCCATAGGGGAGAGTGGACTCTCTGACAGGTCCGTCCCTGCACAGAGTGCACAGACGGACTTGTCATCTGCCGGCTCAGCGGGGGTCAATGGAGCGATCCCCGCTGAGCAAGCGGAGGAGTTAAAACAGACAGCCCCGTGTGAAAGGGGCCTTAATCATATAAAATAAGGCAATAACAAAGGTCAAATAATATTTATGTTTATATTCACCATGTCCAACCATTCAATAGCTTACCCAGACAAAGTCTCCCAGTGTTGCCAACCCAGAGCCACCAAGGCAATGCAGAGGACACAAAGGGCGCCATGCAACCACAGAGGGCACACTAAGACCAAGCTACAACATATCATTAATTGTATATTGGTTAATTAGATCCAAAAGGTGGACACTGAGAAATATTAGTGGCACATCAAGAGATATAGTTTTGGGTATACTCACGAAATAGATTGCTAACATAGAGTTAATCGAGGGTGCCAAAAGTAAGACATTGATTGTCACACCCAGCCAGAGAGAAGCTGAAATAATGAAAAAGGCATTTATTGTACCAGTCAAAAGTTCAGGGCTGTATAATCTCCAACACAGCACCAACTCTGTATAGAGTGCTTTAACATCTATATTGACTTTTATGAAAAAAAATGAGAAGTTAATTTATTCCTGCTAAATGTCAGTGATTAAACAAATCACTGATATAAACTGCTGCAAAGCACCTGAGTGCCAAAAGGAGACATCCAGTCGGCAGCAGTAGAACATCCAAGAATACAGTGGTGTGAAAAAGTGTTTGCCCCCTTCCTCATTTCCTGTTCCTTTGCATGTTTGTCACACTTAAGTGTTTCGGAACATCAAACCAATTTAAACAATAGTCAAGGACAACACAAGTAAACACAAAATGCAATTTGTAAATGAAGGTGTTTATTATTAAAGGTGAAAAAAAATCCAAACCATCATGGCCCTGTGTGAAAAAGTGATTGCCCCCCTTGTTAAAACATACTATAACTGTGGTTGTCCACACCTGAGTTCAATTTCTCTAGCCACACCCAGGCCTGATTATTGCCACACCTGTTCACAATCAAGGCATCACTTAAATAGGAGCGGCTTGACACAGTAAGGTCCACCAGAAGATCCTTAAAAGCTACACATCATGCCGAGACCCAAATAAATTCAACAATTGAGAAAGAAAGTAATTGAGATCTATCAGTCTGGAAAGGGTTATAAAGCCATTTCCAAAGCTTTGGGAATCCAGCGAACCACAGTGAGAGCCATTATCCACAAATGGCGAAGACATGGAACAGTGGTGAACCTTCCCAGGAGTGGCCGGCCGCCCAAAAATTACCCCAAGAGCGCAGCGACGACTCATCCAAGAGGTCACAAAAGACCCCACAACAACGTCCAAGGAACTGCAGGCCTCACTTGCCTCAGTTAAGGTCAGCGTTCATGCCTCCACCATCAGGAAAAGACTGGGCAAAAATGGCCTGCATGGCAGAGTTCCAAGGAGAAAACCACTGCTGAGCAAAAAGAACATCAAAGCTCGTCTCAATTTCTCCACAACACATCTTGATGATCCCCAAGACTTTTGGGACAACATTCTGTGGACCGATGAGACAAAAGTGGAACTCTTTGGAAGGTGTGTGTCCAAGTATATCTGGCGTAGAAGGAACACTGCATTTCAGAAAAAGAACATTATACCAACAGTAAAATATGGTGGTGGTAGTGTGATGGTCTGGGGCTGTTTTGCTGCTTCAGGACCTGGAAGACTTGCCGTGATAAAAGGAACTATGAATTCTGCTGTCTACCAAGAGATCCTGAAGGAGAATGTCCGACCATCTGTTCGTGTACTCAAGCTGAAACGAACTTGGGTTCTGCAGCAGGACAATGATCCTAAACACACCAGCAAGTCCACCACCGAATGGCTGAAGAAAAACAAAATGAAGACTTTGGAGTGGCCTAGCCAAAGTCCTGACCGGAATCCTATTGAGATGTTGTGGTATGACCTTAAAAAGGCCGTTCATGCTCGAAAAAACCCTCTAATGTAACTGAATTAGGACAATTCTGCAAAGATGAGTGGGCCAAAATTCCTCCAGGACGCTGTAAAAGCCTCATTGCACGTTATCGCAAACGCTTGGTTGCAGTTGTTGCTGCTAAGGGTGGCCCAACCAGTTATTAGGTTTAGGGGGCAATCACTTTTTCACACAGGGCCATGATGGTTTGGATTTTTTTTCACCTTTAATAATAAACACCTTCATTTACAAATTGCATTTTGTGTTTACTTGTGTTGTCCTTGACTATTGTTTAAATTGGTTTGATGTTCCGAAACACTTAAGTGTGACAAACATGCAAAGGAACAGGAAATGAGGAAGGGGGCAAACACTTTTTCACACCACTGTATAATTGTATATGGTCAAAATAGCAACCCCAATGATACCAAGCAGCTACAGATAATTTACAATAGGCTCAATAGATAATGACTTAGGAAGAAAGGGAGAAGAAAATAGTCATGATAAGTTCAAGTATTTATCTTGGCAATGTTGTAAAGTTTAATGGTCACATTTGAGCTTTCAGCAAGATGTATGCTGGAAGCACCAGCTTCCACACTTTTGGAACATATACAATATATAGGTGCACTACCCCTTTAAGGAAACTTCAGCAACGTGGAAAATTACAATATCAACAAAATCAATCTCAGAAAAAAATATAAAGCATCAAAAAAACTGTCATTAAAAATGCATCGTAAATTGCTAATGCAAAATAAATAACATAAAATCTCATATACAAAAGTGAATAGATAACATAAATTAAATAAAGTGATTATGCAATAAATTAAGTCCAGAAATGTGATATCATAGATATGACAAAAAGTCCTTTGCAAAACATGAAAAGCATGCTTTTGCAGATCCACTGTAAACTGTTTGTCCCCACTTTAGTGCACCAACACTTGATAGGAGCATACACAATCTGCTTACCAGATGAAATAGACCCCTGATTATATGAGACTGTAAAAGAGAAGTATGCCCCCCCCCCTCAAAAAAAAACTATTCTCTCCTCGGTGGAGGTCCCCCGCCAACTCTACACTGAGAACTGAGAAATCAAACACTGCTGATCAATCAGTTCTCCCCTCTGCTCTGAGCAGAGAGCCATGACTGTCAGTCACCAGCTCTCTGCTTTGCCCCTCCAGTGCTCACTGGAGCGCTCAGCTGTACAGGGGCTGGGTGGGGCTAGTTCAGGCTCTCAGCGGCTTGCTACCAGTTAAGGCTGCTGTTTGGATCCCCACTGTAAAGTTGGAATCAATCCGGCACCTGGACTGGCTGAGTGATGTCAGCCAACAGCAGGCTTTAGCCCATTGTCGGCTGAAAACAGGTCACAGGAGTGCAGAACGAATTGCTCTCCTGAGATCCATAGGAAAAGTAGAGCCAAAAAAGCTTTGGCCACACTTCTTCATTAACTCCTAGACACTGACAGCCACTTAATGTCTAGATCAATATGACCGGTGCAGCAGCCTTCGCCATGGAGCAGCTTCAAAACACTCTCTCCTCTCCCGCCCCAGCCAAGCAACATGACATGCAGCCGTGTGGAATGATGTCACTGCCAAAGGTATTGTCAGTGACGTCTTTCCATACGGTCGCTTGTCAGGCAGTGTTTGGGTTTGGATTTTGATACACTGAAGTTCTTTCCTGTGAGCATGATGCTTTAAATAAAACCATAGAAATGTATTCTAGTAATGTCCTATAGAGCATACATTTTCTTAATTTTGGCGGAGACTTTGACAGTGACGTTATTCCACATGGTCACATGTCGGGTGGCATTTGCTGCCAATGCATGAACTGATATTTAGTATACCATTGCCCTTCTGTAATCAAAACTGAGTATGGGTTCCCTTCCCCTCACACTCTGAATGAGTGCAGATGTTCGACCCATCCTCTCTGAAATGTTTTGCCCAGTATGTTAGCATCCCTTATATTTATGACATGGTATGTGATCCTATGGGTCCACCATATCACCATATGATACATTTTGTTTTTTGAACTTTACTTATTAGAACTTAGTAAAATTAAAATAATGGTATCTATGTTGGAACAGAAGCTTGTGGTTTTCTAAAGAGAACATGGTTGGGCTGATAGTTTACTGTTGTTCTCTGCAGCTGGGAACATCAAGTGAATCTATGAATGAAGGAGAGGGGTTGGACCTTTCACCATCAGCTCGTCCTCTATTCATAGCTCATGTTTCATTTATGGAAGCTGTAGCATGGCTTCTATGAAAGAAGCAGTCTGGCTCTTTTGATGAGAGCCTGTGACAGCCCCTTAGTTCTATTAACTCCTGCCACATGGTAGGATTATGGCAGCAGAGGTGGGGGTAAGATTTCACCTAAAAGAAGAGGCATCATCCCACTGAGTATAAGTTATGTCCCTGATTTTTCTGTTTTTTATTTACACTGCACCTAGATTTTATCATATTCACCAGATGCCTAAACACTGAACAAATAAGAATGTGATTGTTAGGTCACCCTATTCAAATATTTGAGTTGTTTTAACTAGCTGTTAGTGTATTTATATCCCCTGTTGTTGTTGTTTGCCTTACCTTGTAATGATGGGTTTACATGTTGTGGCTGCAGTTTGTAGTGCCACGGCTGCTTGCTTCCCATATGCCCACATATTAATTAACCAAGCTTTTCCCTAGTGACAGGCATCTTCTTTATCCAAATCACACACTATCCAGTTTATGTCTTGCCATTTCCTGTGTGTTGCATCACAAATGTGGGAGTGCTATTTTGCTAAAAACATATCTCTTTCAGCATTTTGGGATGTAAACCCAATGTCATCCTTTCTAAACTACTGCCATAGGGGTTATCTAGAAGGATATACGTGCCTTCTGCATGTATCTTTACCTGTCAAATGTCTCCCCTCTGTCTGTTATGAGACCCGAAATGTGCAGATTCTGTGGGTGGGTCTGTTGTCTGGAGCTCGTGGGTGGAGTTGTTATGTCAGTAGACTCCCCGCCCACCTCTACACTCCCCTTATCAATATGCATTTTCTCCTGTGTATTTCTTACACTGAACTTCTGCTATGATCTCTAACATCCAGTGAAAAGACAGGAAAGTAACTGCATGACTTCAGCATGCCCAATTATGCTGAGGTGTGCAACATCCAATCCTGGCCGAGCAGCAGAAGAAAGCAGTGGGAGGGAATTAAAAAATAATGCATGTCTCTTAGGCTAGTGCACGAGATATGTAAAGTTTTTCTCTGTTTGTTTAGATTTATCTCACTAAACAATAAAAGAGGATTGCTCAGAGCTGGATTAACTCTTAACTCAAATGATAGGAAATTGTATACTCTACATTATGACATAAAAAAAAAAAAAATTGCGTTTACATCCACTTTAATTGCTCTACCTGTTTGTGTCTATTTCAGATCGAAGTACTGTTTAGCTCTCACATGCAGAGCACTAGCCTGAGAGACCTTGGAACTGTGGAATATGTACTTTTTTCATAGGAAATGTTAGTTCTCAGACAACAGACAGAAGTCATGCATTAACCTATGCAGTGCCATGCTGTATAATTCATATTTGAACACAAGCTTCTGAAACAGAAATGTGTAGATTTACTTCACTATAGGCAATAAATGCCACCATAAAACAACATGATCAGTGCACATTTTATGCAGGTGAAAAAAACATGATGCAGGTGAAAAGGTTTAAAATGCATTTGACTTATATCTTATATAATTTATAAAGTGTGATGGAGTAACTATAATTATGTTAACAACTTTACTGCTTGAGGATCTACATGGTTTGCATTCCCAGTTATATCAAGTTATTTTGGTACTTTTTTAGCAAATATGTGTTTTTTAGCAAATACGAGCCACACTTAGGAAAAACGCCAGGGAGGTTAAGGGACTTCCTCAGAGGGCAAGGTCCCAAAGATATATATCAACTAGAACAATTTTATACAGCAGTGAGACAAAATAGTTCCAAACCACAAAGCAGGTTCAATGAGCAACTACAAAACATGTTTCTTCGTGATTGCTGCCAATAAAGGTTTGTTGCTAAATATAGGGATCATATATATTTTTTATAAATTGTCTTGACTGTTTAAACTATTTATAAAAGGTACAGCAATGCAAACTGTTGTGTCTATCTCATATACTGTATAATTGTAGCTTAAATAAAGATCAGATCACATAGATGGGGAAACTCCAATAAATCATGGGGTTCACAAACTTTTTCCTCGTAGCTGTAGTAGAAGCAGGGAAATTAAAAGTGAGAATTTCATTTTTAGAAAATGGACATTTTTTTGACAACTGTTATGTTGAACAGACTTTTTAATGCGCCCTAGTGAGTACAGGTTGACTGCAATTTGCTGATGGAAGTAATACTAAAGGTGCACATTGACATACTAAATCTCACTATCCACAGGAATGTGCAAATTAAACTGAGTTGCTTTTTAGTAGCCAGAAGCACATTTCTAATACTTAATTATAGTTTACTTATTAATATTATTTCCCTGTTTGACGGAGATCGCTGCTTAATTTTGAAATATGCAAATTGAAGTGAATTGCAGTGGCAAAAAGTAGTAGAATTTGATACCCACAGGTAAAAGGCAGCCATCCCAATGTCTAATTATGTTCCTCCTGCAGGATTGATCACGCTTCTGAAGTGATAACCCTCATCTTAGCACCACACCTGTGAGCCAAAGCTGACAATTAACGCCTTCCGCCTCAGTGACTTTCAAGACACAGAATAGTTCATTGACATTTACATATCTTCCATTTAATAGCTATTTTTTTTTCATTATAATGCCAAAAACACAATATACAAAATGTTGATATGCAAGTAACACAAATTTTCAGTGTTAATGTAACAAACAGAAAATAAATAATAAACATTATTTAAAAAAAAAAAAAAAAAAACTTTTATTTGTAAGTATTTAATGATTAGGTTAATCAAAAATGATTATTCATATTTATAAATGCATGTTTAACAAACAGCCAAGTTCATAAACAACTAAAATAAAAAAACAGAAATTTTTGAAAAGTAATGAACTTGTGTAACCAAAGTTTGGTATCAGCTCAACCTGCGTCATTCCCCTATTTCCACAAAAATAAAAAGCAGCCTTGTTTCAAGTCAAGATCTTAAAATGCTTCACAGAAAATGTGCTTCTTACATCCTGACATGGTGCAGGAGGGTGAAGAGCTTAGTTAATTGTTTATATAAAGGAACAATGAATGTAGTGGGGAGGAAATGTAAATAAAATAACCCCAATTGTACATCACAATTAGATACATCTGGAGCAAAAGGATGTAAAGAAAAAGTTGACTTTGATATAGATGACCTAATTAGATGTGCAACTACTAGTATTACTAGTACCATAAGTTATGTGATGACTCGGTGACTTGAAACAAGTTAAAGACAGACGCTGATATGTCAAATATAAAACCCAGGAATATATTTCTAGATAAATAATGAACAGCTTATAGATATTCAGAGATCAGCAATTACAGTATATTTACTTTTTTCACAAGTTTACTAGATGTACCCTATTGGTTACGAATACAATAAAACTCACAGTCTCCAAACTTGTTTAAATGCTTTTAAGAAAAAAAAAATTAAATAACAGTACAAAAATTATATAACGTGTAACTAAACTTTACAGTGAAAAATAGAATCTATTGCAGTTTACTTTTAATTTTTTTTTAATCTTTTTTGTTCTTTATTTTCACTGGTTGATCCTCCAATAATACACTGCCTGCCCCAGGTTGACAACACTCACTCACTGCAATGCCTCTTTGGGGAGCAGTATTGTCATCCTAGGCTGTTTTCCTGATTTGGAATACAAACACCTCCTCCTTTACCCATTTCCGTTACATAAGAAGGAGGTGCTCTGTAATTCAAAGTAGATATCTGGGAAAAGCCAATAACAATATCAGTTAAGTGAAGAAGTTACAAAGACACTGGATTTCTGACAGGCTCAACAGGAATTTTTGTGTACTTGCAGAAAAAATATTTAGCCTGAAAAAAATAAAGGAATCAAAACATCTAAACACCGATAAGCTCCAACATATACTTTTTTGTTCCTGTGTTTAGATATATTACATATACCGGTAGTTGCATAGTTAGTCAGGTTGAAAAAAAGACACAAATCCATCTAGTTCAACCCAAAAAACTAACAAAAAAACATACAACCCCATATACACGATCCTATACCCACAGTTGATCCAGAGGAAGGCAAAAATCCCCAGAAAAGCATGATCCAATTTTCTACAGCAGGGGCAAAAATTCCTTCCTGATCACCCGAGAGGCAATTGGATATTCCCCGGATCAACTTTACCTATCAATATTAGTACCCAGTTATATTATGTACAATAAGGAACGAATCCAGGCCTTTTTGCCTTTTTTAAAGCAATCTACTGAGCTGGCCAGAACCACCTCTGGAGGGAGTTTATTCCACATTTTCACAGATCTTTCTGGAAAGAAACCTTTCCATATTTGGAGACAAAATCTCTTTTCCTATAGCCGTAAAGTGCCCCCTTGTCCTCTGTGATGACCTTAAAGTGAGTAACTCAACACCAAGTTCACAATATGGACCCCTTATGAATTTGTACATGTTGATCATATCCCCCTTAATCTCCTCTTCTCAAGATAGAATAAATTCAGTTCCTCTAATATACCCTCGTAGCTGAGCTCCTCCATGCCTCTTATCAGTTTGGTTGCCTTTCTCTGCACTTTCTCCAGTTCCCAGATATCCTTTTTGAGAACTGGTGCCCAAACCTGAAATGCATATTCCAGATGAGGTCTTACTTCATCTGGAATGATTGTAAGGAAGATATTCTCTTATTTAAGGAATTTTACATTTTAATAATAGAAAACACAAAGACTTCAAAAAGAACAAAGCCATCACATTGAGTGCATATAGAAGCAGTTGCTTTCTGGAATTGTATACATGTCATTACAGACAGAAAAGCATTTCAGTACAGTATATAGTATACAAAACTATTTAGTCTACTTACCAAAGGTATCCAGAGCTGCACTATGTACATGAATTGCAGAGTAAATGCATTAAAAATGTGAATGGGATGCTCTGAAGGCTTACGCTTTTAGATGTACTTAATTTCACTAATAATGTTGCATGATGTTCTATCACGGTCTGTTATAGCAAATGTTCTGCTATATTTTTTAACATTATCCTTCTTTATAATATCCCTATTTGACCTTAAGATTTCAATTTTAAAAATGTACATTTTAAAACTGAATATGATTTATAAAATTTTTATCAAATTTGCCAATCTGACAAAACACTACTTAAAACTTTCAGCAGTATCATTTACATTTCACAGAATGCCCCAGTATTTTATATTTTTATTCACTGCAAAAAATAGAAATTAAAATAAAATTTTTAATTTTGTCTTTCAATTTTTACATTGACCTTTGCAGAAGCAATAAAAAGAGAAAGGCTAAAGTAACTTTTCTGTGTGTATAAGATTCCATTATTGTTTTCATCTACATTGTCTCCTTTTGTGCTAATGTATCCTTGTGAGTTATAAATTGAAGAGTATGTTTTTAGAGTGGATTTTCAGAGAGAGTTAAAAATTAAACCCCTTTGACCCATAAAAGACCTTCTAAGATAGATATATGTCCTTGTACCTAACTAGCCTTAGATGTAATTTTCATGGCTGATGAGATTCTTTGTTTCAGAATAATATTTTTTCTGTTTCTAATGCTTCTCTCCCTTGCTGGCCATAAAATCCAATTCTTTAGGTAGTAGGGTTAGACCTCTATCAAGTTTTTAATGCTGTCTGTGTCACCATTGGGTATGTAGAACTTACCCCCCGAAGGAGCGGCTGAATTTTTGATTCGGGCCTGCACTCTGCTGAGGAACCCCCCTGAATTGACTCAGTCCCCTTGACACAGCTGTGGTGCAATACAATACAGTACAATATCATGTAATGCAATATACCTGTGTTGAATCCTCAGGACTCACTTGCTCCACCTGCTTGGAGAAAACAATACTCCACACAACTGGATGCTTAACCAAATTTATTTTACTGAATATACTTCAAAGGGTGGTTACAGTAATTGTGCTGTCATCCCAACATAGGACAACAGTACAATGAATTTCAGCACAAAAATTACAAACAATATATATTTATATATATATACCTGGGAGCTCCCCCTACTTTTAAAGCTATACGTGAGATCTCACTTAAAGTACTTAGTCCGTGATCTTCTTTCTTCGCTAGCATAAGAACCTTCTTTGTGATTTGTAATCCACAGTCTATGAAAAGTTAAGTTGAGGTGAAGGTGCTCCTGGTGTAACTTCTTTAACTAATTTACAATGCTTGTAGCACCAGAGTAGATAGGCCTCAAGCCTGCTCAGTGTCAGTTGCTCTGTTTCTCCCCTGTGGAACTACAAATTCCAGTGAGGCCTGTGTGTGAGTCTAACTGCGTGTGAAGATTAACAAACTGTGGGCCGTGACCCGCTCACCCACTGGATCGGTGCTCCGTGTAGTAACTTTGGTCCGGTGACTGTAGCTTGCTTCTCTGTCAGCTGGGCCAGTTGCTCCGTTCCGCTGGATGAACCCAATCCTCTGATGCTCGGATGAGTGTCTCTGGATCTTCAATCCGGTCACTGTCTCTCAGGCACCGTCAGATCACTTTTGCAAGCAAGCGGGGTTGCGCTCCTCAATGTCTGTGAGTGTCTGTCTCCGGGAAGCCTCCGCACAGTTCCTCACAGGCTGGCCACAAGATCCCAAGAGACCTAAGATGGCCGCTCGGGTCCTTTTATCTCCTACCCAGCATGCACTGCAAGAGAGGGTGTCCATGGGTAGGTCACCCGGCATCCTGGGTAAAAAGGTCAACCTTCAGATCAAAACAACAGTCACTTCCTGTATAAGTCTTTTTGCTTGTTTGGAGATAATAATAATATACAAGTGTATTACCAGTATTTGGTCACTAGATGGCTCCAAATACTGAACCATATTTTCGTTCATTCGTTATCGTACGAATGAACGAACGATTCGGTAAAAATTTGAACGAATCGTTCGAATCGAACGAATCCGAAAACAACGAAAATCCGAAAAAAAACAAATTAGAAACAACGAATCTACGAATGAAGAAAATCCAAAAAACGAAAACAGGAACAATGAAAATGAACGAAAAAATTTGTACATTCGGAACTTTTTTTTTTTGAATTGATAATTTTCCGTGTCTCTTACAATGGCGCTGCTTAACGTGCTTCGAATGGATTGAGCGAAAAAATTCGTACATTCGTAACTTTTTTTTCGATTCGTAATTTTCCATGTCTCTTAACCGCTTCCCGACCGCCTCATGCACATATACGTGTGCAGAATGGCACGGGCAGGCGAAATCCCGTACCTGCTGCCCGTGGGTTGCGTGCGGGCCGCCAGTGGCGCGCTCGCGGCCCAGTCGGGAGCTCCGTGACCCCGGCCCGCGGGACCAGCGGACCCGATCGCCGCTGGTGTCCCGCAATCGGGTCACGGAGCTGAAGAACGGGGAGAGGTATGTGTAAACAAACCTCTCCCCGCGCTTCCTACTCTGCCTGTCATTGATTGGCTGTTCCCGGTCATCGGGAAAGCCGATCAATGACGTCAGACGTCAGCCCCGCCCCTAATGTAAAAAAACACACACACGTCACAGCCCATAACCCCTCCCCTCCCCCTAGTGGTTAACCCCTTCACTACAACTGTCATTTATACAGGAATCAATGCATTTAAATAGCATTGATTGCTGTATAAATGACAATGGTCCCAAAAATGTGTCAAAAATGTCCGATGTGTCCGCCATAATGTCGCAGTCACAATAAAAATCGCTGATCGCCGCCATTACTAGTAAAAAAAAAATTTTGTAAAATATTAATAAAAATGCTATAAAACTATCCCCTATTTTGTAAACGCTATAACTTTTGCGCAAACCAATCAATAATCGCTAATTGCAATTTTTTTGGGGATATTTTTGGGGATATTTATTATAGCAAAAAGAACAAAAAATATTGAAAATAAACATTTTTTTGTTTGCATTTTTCAGAGCCGATCGGCCCTATAGGCACACTATGCAAGCTGCTTAGGGCCCCGCCGCTGTGGGGGGGGCCCCCAAGACCCAGCATCCCCCCCTGCACCTCTGGCTGGCCGTTTAGAGTGCAGTGAGGAGAGGTGGGAGGAGGTGGAAGGCGGCGATCGGCAGCTCTATGGTGCCTGAGTGGGCGGCGGGATCTCCCTGGGGTTTGTAGTACTCTCAGTGTATACAGTGGAGAGGAGAAGGGAGGGGCCTCTGACCCAGGCAGGTATCAGTTTCACTTTCACTCTGCTTTAACACTGTTGCTGATGCCCGGGTCAGAGGCCCCTCCCCTCTCCGCTGTATACATTCGGAGATAGAACTACTAGCCCCAGGGAGATCCCCCTGCCTGTGGACACCATATAGCTGCCGATCGCGACTCCCACCTCCACCAGCCAGGTACAGGGGAACCTCTGCAAGGGGGGGAGTCAGCTGTTTGGGGGCCCAAATGTAAGAGGGGGGCTCTCTGGGGACACTAATGTAAGAACGGGGGGCTCTGGGGACACTGATGTAAGGACGGGGCTCTCTGGGGACACTGATGTAAAGACGGGGCCCTCTGGGGACACTGATGTAAGAGGGGGCCCCCTGGGGACACTAATGTCAGAGGGGGGGGGGCTCTCTGGGGACTCTGTGTAAGGAGGGGCTCTCTGGGGACCCTGTGTAAGGAGGGGCTCTCTGGGGACACTAATGTAAGAGGGGGGCTCTCTGGGGACACTAATGTAAGGGGAGGCTCTCTGGGACCCTGGTGTAAGGGGAGGCTCTCTGGGGACCCTGGTGTAAGGGGGGGCTCTCTGGGGACCCTGGTGTAAGGGGGGGGGGGCTCTCTGGGGACCCTGGTGTAAGGGGGGCTCTCTGGGGACCCTGATGTAAGGGGGCTCTCTGAGGACCCTGATGTAAGGAGGGGCTCTCTGGGGACCTGGTGTAAGGGGGGCTCTCTGGGGACCCTGGTGTAAGGGGAGGCTCTCTGGGGACCCTGATGTAAGGGGAGGCTCTCTGGGGAACCTGATGTAGGGGGATACCCTCTGGGGACCCTGATGTAAGTAGGGAGGCTCACTGGGGACCCTGATGTAAGGAGGGGCTCTCTGAGGACACTGATGTAAGGGGGGCTCTCTGGGGACCCTGATGTAAGGAGGGGCTTTCTGGGGACCCTGATGTAAGGGGGGGCTCTCTGGGGACTCTGATGTAAGGGGAGGCTCTCTGGGAAACCTAATGTAGGGGGAGGCTCTCTGGGGACCCTGATGTAGGGGGGGACTCTCTGAGGGCACTGATTTAAGGGGGGGGCTCTCTGGGGGACCCTGATGTAAGGGGAGGCTCTCTGGGGACCCTGATGTAAGGGGAGGCTCTCTGGGGACCCTGATGTAAGGGGGGGCTCTCTGGGGACCCTGATGTAAGGGGGGGGGGCTCTCTGGGGACCCTGATGTAAGGGGAGGCTCTCTGGGGACCCTGATGTAAGGGGGGGCTCTCTGGGGACCCTGATGTAAGGGGGGCTCTCTGGGGACCCTAATGTAGGGGGAGGCTCTCTGGGGACCCTAATGTAGGGGGGGGGCTCTCTAGGGACCCTGATGTAAGGGGGGCTCTCTGGGGACCCTAATGTAGGGGGAGGCTCTCTGGGGACCCTGATGTAAGGGGGGGCTCTCTGGGGACCCTAATGTAGGGGGAGGCTCTCTAGGGACCCTGATGTAAGGGGGGGGCTCTCTGGGGACCCTGATGTAGGGGGAGACTGTCTGGGGACCCTGATGTTAAGGGGGGCTCTCTGGGGACCCTTGTGTAAGGGGGGCTCTCTGAGGACCTGATGTAAGGGGGGCTCTCTGAGGACCCTGATGTAAGGGGGGCTCTCTGGGGACCTCAATCTGTTCTATATTGTTGTACTTATTCTTTGACTGTTTTGTTTAAAGGAGGGAGGATTGTTTTGGGAGCACTGAAGTGTCAGGTGTGACTGTGTGGCAATGGCAAATGGTTTACATAGCTCACGGCTTTACGGGTCGAGTAGAGGGCCCCTTAGCAGAATTTTGCTTAGGGCCCCAGGGAGGTCAGGATCTGCACTGTATCCATGCCACCTATCAGTGCCCATAATTGTCGCCTATCAGTGCCCATCAGTGCCACCCATCAGTGCCACCTTATCAGTGCCCTTCAGTGCCATTTCATCAGTGCCACCTAATCAGTGGTCATCAAAGCAGCCTCATCAGTGCACATCAGTGAAGGAGAAAAATTACTTCTTTGTTTTCTAATAGAAACTAAGAAAAAATGTCAGTCTTTTTTCCTTTTTTTTTAGCAAAAAATAAAAAAGCCCAGTGATGATTAAATGCCACCAAAAGAAAGCTCTATCTGTCTTAAAAAAATTATAAAAATGTAATTTGGTTACAAGTTGCATGACCGCATAATTGTCATTCAAAGTGTGACAGTGCTAAAAACTGAAAATTGGCCTGGGCGGGAAAGGGGTGAAAGTGCCCAACATTGAAGTGGTTAAGGGTCTGCTCTGTTTATTAGGTAAATTATGTTACACTTGCTTTTGAGAGTACAAATATGTTTTGCATAAACTAATTCCGTTTCCACATTTCAAAAGAATTAGTAACAAAAATTATAGGTATTTGCGCTGAGTAATTCCAAACAAAGCAAAAAGCTAAAGCTTAATATACCCCTATCAAGTTAACAGCCTGCGTACGCGCCTTTTCTAGAAAGCTTTACTTTGTAATTTGGATCATTGACATTGCCTAGATAAATTATCTTAAAACATTTGCTTCAGATATTGCAGGAAGAGTGTTACACAAATGATGTAATCGATTGGCATGTTTCCCAAGCAAACAATAACATCAAATTATTTTAAACTTGTTATGAAATCTAAACACTTCCGTTTATGTACTGGCTGTTGATGTAAAGTTGCTTAACACTCCAGCTTGAACAATCAACAGTGAGACTAAAAAGCCAAAATCTAAGTTTTGGCTTTCATTATGAATTATTGCAACTTTCTTGGCTCCAAATAATGTCACATGGGACCTGGCACTAAAAAGCAAGGTCTGCTTATTGCATCAGGCCCCCCCACCCCATGACAAAATATTGAACACTGTATGTTCTTGTGGTGTCCCCACAAAAAAATGGGATTTGGAATTTGGTCACTAGTGGGACACCAAAGCATGAGACTGACATAACAGATGTGAAAATGCCAAAATACACCTTCCCTTGCATTACAAAGCCTATACATACACTATACTTGCTCTAATTAATTTACTTTAATCTGTCCCCAGTAAATGTATACCCAATTTCATTGTACTTGATGGAGCACTTTTTTCTATATGGCTAAATTGTTTACTTATACCTACCTGTACAATTGGAAGATCTTTGCTGTTTGTGCCTGACATTTTCAATAAAAAACATTCTCACCATTGTCACCATTACCCTTCACTTCCAGTCTACATAGCCAGTGAGATGAAATTTCCATAATAGGGGTGCATACACTATATATAAAATTTCCATAATAGGGGTGCATACACTATATATAAAATAAAAACTAAAAATTGAAAGAGGCAATATCTCTTCCGTGCTCTATCCAAAACAACATAAAATGTTTAGGCTGGACTTGGGCTTTAAGAGGTAAAATAATCCAGCTTTTGGCTAGAGAAGGTAACAGATTTGCGTTTCTGCTTTTTGCTGTCTGTGTCTCATTTATTAGATTTCCCTTCACATCCTGTCTTTGTGACAATGTTTCCACAGTAGCATAAAGTGTGGGGAAATCTTCAATGGAAACACAGACAGCAATATAATGCTAACAAAGGTTCTAGCCTTTCCCCACCCTGTTAATAAAAAGGGTTTTTATTGCAACTATGTCCTTGTTAGAGAGAATTCTCCTTAATTCAATTTCTGGTGGAAACATAGTGACTGGTACAGAAAGTGAGAGAACATTTTTCAAAGTGGGACACAAAGAGCAAATAACTGCAAAGACGACTAATAGACTAGAATAGAATAGACTAGATCTTTGTTATCACTTACTTTTAGAAAAAATATACATTTTGCTGATCTTTCTACATGTATTCTTAATTAATAATTTTTCATCAGCAACAATCAATCCTGTCTGATAAAAAGGATATTTTTTTTATTGAAATGATCATTTAATGCAAACAGTTTTTTTTTACCAGAACAATTGTATCAAATAATAATTATGTCCTTGTGTATGGTCAGAATTACCAAGATAGGGACTGAGCTTAGTTCAGTTACCTACCCAGTAGTATGTGGACTCATTTGAATGATATAGAAACAATAGGAATATAAGCTACAGTGGTTTTATTGCTTCATCTATTGCCTAGGTAATATTATTCACTTGTGTTTTGCAATTTTTTATTGTTTTTTGCTGAAATCCTTCTTGCTACTGCTTATTTTCATTTTATAGGTTGTTTGTAGCTGGAAGAAACAAAGCAGTCTACTTCTAAAAGTAAAACATTATATTTTAACTTGATGGAACTCCAGATAGGGACCATATAAAGTACACAATTCTCACAATGCATCACAACAAAGTTTTGTAAACACTTGTAGGAACTTTTGTGACCCTGATTTTTTTTTTTACATTCTAACCTTTAGCTATTTTTGAGTCTTAAAAAACAGACCTCAAAGAAAAAGGGATCCAATGATAAACATCTAGCTGATGATGCACACCCCAAAATGATTAAATATAATATCAACATAGAAAGCTTATATTTTTTAGAGCAGACCACTGGACAACCAATTAAATGAAAAAAAAAAAAAGAGAGAAAAGAAGATACAAAAAAGGCTACATAGAGGAAAGATCAATCAAAAAATAAAATTTAGATGAAGTAGTAAAGCATTAGAGAACACTATCTATCTATCTATCTATCTATCTATCTATCTATCTATCTATCTATCTATCTATCTATCTATCTATCTATATATATATATATATATATATATGTATCTATATAGATCTATATATTTATATATATATATATATATATATATATATATATATATATTTATATTTATATTTATCGTGTAAGTCCCTGTTTCCCTCTGAGCTATCCCTTTTGCGCAAGGGATCAAAATGTACATCTATAATAGTTCAAAACCCAACCTATTTGGACTTTTCAAAGATATGCATTCATCAGAAATCATACTCTAAAAAAAATGATGCCCTTCAAAACAATAAAGAAAATAAAGATTTAGTAGTCAATACAGAATCATAAGGAGTTATGTCTATGGATGAGAATGACTGCGAATGTGTTGACATGCTTCACTCATTATATTTTGAAAGCCAGTAGATGAACAAGTATGTCCTAATTTCAATCCTCCTGAAATACAACACACTAATTTCCACCTGAAATCCACATTTTACCCTCTTCAATCCAAGGAGCTTCATATGCAGATATTTTATCAACTAATATACTATGACTTAATTGTAAAAACTGGATCAATTCTGACACTTCAAGAAAAAAAGGGCTTGAAATACTTCATAGAAGACAAAGAAATTATAATTTAAAGAGTGGATAAGGGAGTAGGTATAGTGGTACCAGACACGTTTAAATACATAAGCATAAGCAGATCGGCTTTTAGGGGACACTTTCATATATTTAACACTGCCTGGTACTGTCATTGATTATAAAAAAAAAACCCTAAAGAATTTAGTGGATGAAGTTAATCTCAATGGAGTATTAAAAATAAAAAATAAACCCTTTTTGTTGAGAGAATTTAAAAATACTTGACAACATCTTACTTTTATAAGGTCCCCAAGATTCACAAGTATCAGACAAATTCTCCTGATTACCCAATTGTGGCTGGTATACTGTGGGTGGTATAGGAAGTTTAACTAGTGGCCTTTCAGATTATTTAGATCATTTTTAAAACCTTTTGTTTTAACACTGAAGGCCTACTTAAGAGATTCCATACATGTATTAAATATTTGGCTGTAAGTTAAGCCTTTGGCAATGGGTTTATTACCTCAAGCTGATGAAGGAAGTGGAAGTAGACACCTTACCTCCTCTTGGATGCTTTCCCTAAAGATGGAGCTGGTAGTAGCTGGTATTCCACCAGGAACTCCCTCATGGAAATTTGGAAATTTGGAAATTTGGGCTTAGCTGCAAGTGACCCCAATCACCTAACAGGTACTTACTGATGCAGAGGTGGATTGGTTCCTGGCTGACTACATAGAGCAGAGACAAGGTAGTGCTGGCAGTGGTGCTGTATTGTAGCTGATCAAACTGTAGCAGACTGCACTATAGTAAAATAGACTGTAGCAGGCTGGACAGTAGCCAATTGGACTGTAGCAGACTGGACTGTAGCATACTAGACCATAGCAGACTGTACATATGGCAGGCTGGATTGGTAAGTAGCAGACAATAGTAGGGCAAACGGGTAGACTTTATCAGAGCTAATTAGTAAACTGTAACAGGGCAGACTGGTAGACTATAGCAGGACTGACTGACAGGAGAACATAGGTGGGTAAGTAGCACTGACCACTGTGTTCTTAGACACTTCAAAGAATGTCACAATCTCAATATAGCAGGGGTCTCAAACTGGCAGCCCTCCAGCTGTTCCGTGAGGAATTGTAAGGCTGACAGTTACAAGCATGACTCCCACAGGCAGAGGCATGATGGGACTTGTAGTTGCTCAAAGGGCTGGAGGGCTGCCAGTTGAGACCCCTGCAATATAACATTCAAGCCATCAGCACATTATCAAACAGTGAGACTGGATTCACAGCACCATCTCAATACAATACAGATGCTGGTGGTTCAACAGTGATTCCTAGTAATTCGGTGCTTCCTTTTCAAAGCCACTACACAAGGATGTGTGAGCACAATGCCAATACTTTGCCACTTGCTTGTATCTATTTCTGATCCTCCCATAAAACATTAATAAGTAGCAGAGAAGAGGAACTAAACTGATATTTTTCAGTGGAGCATTGCTGTCTGTCTTAGTAAGTTTGATGCATCACTTTCCACTCTGGCTGAGAAGTGTCAACTATCCAGTCAGAGTCCTAACCACCTGAAGCTCATCTGCCAACTCAAACATAATTTCAAACCTTCCTGCCAGAGTTCCTCTTATGCCTACATAGGCATGATAAGCAGAGACTTGGTACCTGTTAGGATCTGTTCATTCAGAAACTTTGTGTGCATACTGAATTATGCACTCCAGCTGTGGAATCTGTGCTTACAACAGAGTTGCCTGTGTAAGGACCCCCCTCATCATTGTACATTTGGTTGAATGTAAGCTTGTGTATCTGGTACTTCAATAGTCTGTTGTATCTCTTAATCAAGCCACCTGCAGTGGATGGCATGGGACCTAGCACAGCCAGTACACTCCAGAATCTTGACCCACTGCTGTACTGTTGCTCCAAGGCCATGTGAGTCATTATCACTTTCAACCTCTTTGGGACAGCCATAAGAAGCAATGAGCAATTAGCAATGAGCAATTAGAGCATTAAGGCTTGATCTGCACATTTGCAGAGATGGACAAGCAATAGTTCTGAATATGTGCAACAATACCTCAGTCCATTGTTTCCCCAGGGCAGGGGACTGATGAATTGAATCTGCCAAACCTCTGCAGGCCTCTTGTTCCTCTTAACTGACCCAGTGGAGTATATTTGAAAATGTTATTGTTGCACTTCACACACTAGGCAGCTTCCTATTACAGTGTTTATCATGTTCATTGTTATGGGAGATCATCTCTGCTGTATGAGCACATATGTTGCTTTCTTGCCCAAATGTCCTGATTGCTTGTGGGCCAAATTAGTCAAGTTCATCAAAACAGGTGCAACTGTCAAAACTGCAGCCATCTTGGTTATCTAATCTGCCACTCTGTTGTAGTTCTGGAAGTCAGGAACCACAGGCACATGTGTGTTAACATGCCCCACTTTTATGATGTGGGAGTTGGCTTCTTCTCAGTTGTAACCCTACATTTCCTTGCCTTCTCTCACCATTTTTCCATAAATAATCCAGGCAAAATTTTCAGTTCATTAAAAACTCTGAGGGCAGTGACATGGGAAGAACAATCTTCCTGCAATATCATTACTACAGCGTTCAAGTCTGCATACTGGCTGTCATGTGTACCCCAACACAGGTGGTCAGACACTATAGCTAGCTACTGTGTGCTTCACCTATAGCAGCCCCCTTTCCCTTAAGGCAAGCAGGCCTAGAGGTAATTGGTTGCCCCCAGGACTTATACACAATGCTATAGTGCCTAGCCACCACACCAAGGTAGATGCGAACTAAGCAAAGCAAACAGATACTTGCAGTTTAGCAGACAGATAGCGTGGTTCTATGACAGTCCAGGTAAAAGGCAGACTTAGTTTAGGGAATAGTCCAATAATCCGTTCCAAAGTCATACACAGGGAAATTCAAACTAGTAAAGCAGGGCAGACAGACAGGGAGCTCAATCAGGAATTACACAGGTATCATTCGCTATCACAAGCAAAGGACTGAGCAATTAACTTGCTTATAACAGGTGACTGACCACATCTATCATCTAGCAGGTAGACACAGACAGGGAGAATACAATAGCCAAAACTCGGATGCTGGAATGAGGAGCAGATCACTAAAGTGATCCTGACACTGGCTGGATCTTCCTATTCTGTCCTCCTGTCAGTATTGCGGTTGTGAAATGTCACCATCGTTTCGCACAACCGGGCTGCCTTCCCACAGTAAAAGTGTGGAAGATGGTCCAGAAGGGGTTAAAAGGGGCTTCCAGATTCTGATAAGTCCCCCGCCTGCAGACCCCATCAATCACTGGCCCCCGACACAGGGACAAGATGCTTTGTCGGGGGGGGGGGGGTGTGCTGGCAAAGTACCCCTATGTTGAAGGCATGTGGCCTGGTATGGTTCAGGAGGGGGGCCACATGTTCATCCTCCCTTTCCTGGCCTGCCCAGCTGCCTGCTCAGGTAAGGATCTGGAATGGAATTTGGAAGAGACCCCATGCCATTTTTTTTGGCATGTGGCCCCCTTAAAATCCATACCAGACACCATTTTTGTAAAGTTGTCTGGGGTTTTGTTTACAATCTGCTGTCAACCAGGAATCCCTGTGTCTCTCAATCAAGACACTGAATTTTTTATTTAATTTTCCCACACAATAGTACATACAGTATATTGCCATATGTCCATACAGGATTTATATCTGTAATGCAAAACTCTAGCATTTTCCCTCTTTAGTCTCCACATCAAAACACATTTTTTTTAATTTACAGATGTCATCTGCCAGCTCAGAAAAGATATGAAATCTGCCTGTTCTCTCTCTCTGAAATAGCACACTTATAAAAAAGGGAGTACAAACTACCGAACAGATTTTTTTTTTCCTACTTGTGGCTCTGCAAAAGTACACTTTGATTTACCAACATATACCAACATAGTAATCAAACAATTCAAACATCATTGAATATCAAATGATTGTTGCCAGCGCTTGCATTGTTAACTGTCCAAGGGGAGGGTTATTTAAGGATCAGTTGCTGTGCCATGTGGCTTATGCTAGCCATACACCTGTCAAAAAATAGTTCAAACTAGTTTTCAAAAAAACAAACACATTGTCGTGAGAACAAAGGATTTTGTCATCATGTAATAACCAAATTTTGATCGATAAATCTTTCAACGGACATGAATGAATCTGTTTTTCATTTGTTTTGTCACATATGCCTAGTGCAAACTGTTCAGACAAGAAACACATTAACCTTTCAATTTATCGTCCGCTCGGTCAAAGTTTTCCAAACTTTTCCTTCAATTTTTTGGCTAAAAAATGTCACAACATATTTTTGATATGTGCCCATTAACTGGACGATAAACGAACAAACTCTCCAAATTACAGATTTTCAAACAATTTTTTGTCCAGTGTATGGCCATCATTAGCCTTTTGAAAAAAATCTGTGGATGAAACGCTGTGACAGAGTGTAGCTACACGGCAATCTGTATTGACACTACACATTATCCTGGAGGTGTTGATGAGGATGTGTGGGACTGCCAATTGCACTGCTAATTGATCAGCTGAGATATATGATATGCCTTTGACATCTTTATGTTTGTGAGTAGTTATTGGATGTTTAATACATTTTAATGTTTTTATGGTAATACACTATG
>CM053030.1:216452690-216614262 GCA_028564925.1 Lithobates sylvaticus | reverse complement strand
AAAAGAAGTATATTAATGCTATATTACATAGTAGTTACATAGTAGGTCAGGTTAAAAAAAGACACAAGTCCATCAAGTCCAACCTACTGTATGTGAAATATTGGTACATAGGGGAGCTGGAATTTAAGAAAAAAAAGGTGAACAAAAGTGAACTTAGCCTTTAAGGATCCTAGAGACTGCTCTTGTCACCTTAGGGAAAGTTCACTCCTGTTGCTGACTCAGGTTATGCCTTCGAAAAAAAGGGTCCTCTGAGTCGTAGTCCACCAGAGACAATATACAAGAGGGTGGTTGCTCCCTGAAGAGATAGAACAGCTAGAGGTGTTCTCCAGCGCATTTCTGTTAGTTTGGAGTATTTCAAGGCTTGCCCACACCCTATCCATGTTAAACCAGCAAATAAAACACAAAAAGACATGCACTGCCTGTTTTCTGACTTGAGTGCCTATGAACTACAGTGTGCCTGGTTGCCATGTGCCTCACAGGGAATGGAACCTGGGATGATACAGCCAGGTCTGTGCTACTTTGTTATATTCAAAAATATTTAAAATGTTAGTAAAAATGATCCTCTTTAGAGGAATGGGTTAAACTGTCTGGAACATTCAGCACTCAAGTTTCCTGTGATTCAGAAAAACTAGCACCTAATGTAAACAAAATACAATGGATGCCATCCAGTAACAGAAAAGGCCGGATTGGTATTATGTTGCTCTACTGTAGATAACCATTTTAGGTCTTGTCTTGTAGCTTTTTGCTACATTTCCTCCCCCACTTAAAATTCAAAACACTTACACAACTCATTAATTGATCCCCAGTTCATGCTTAGTCCTTTTAGAAAGTTATTTGCATAGGATTGGCAGAGCAAGGTCTTCTTGGGGGAATCAGAAAAGTGTGGGCATACTCCTAAAGTACACTGATGCTTTACAGAAGAGCTGTTGCTTGCATTACCCTGACCAATGTATAGATGTAACAGAACCTGACTTAGCTTAAAAAGGTTGTAAGGTAACCACAGTGCTGAAGAATAGGCATCTTGTATTGATATTAATTGTCTCTGCTAGTTTTCAGATTTAATCTTTTGTTTCAACGGAGACCCTTTGAATCCTAGGTCTGGACTGTGCATAATGTTTTGATTTCCGCCAAAGTTGTGATTAAATCTCGCCTCTCCTGGCACTATGCCCTACCTTTGTCATTTATGTGTCAAATACCAGCACCTCTATTGCCCATTGAAGTTCTGGAATTTTCCATTTGAATAACAGAAGTAGGGTGGGACATAATCTTGATTTACACAAAAACAGCATGGGCCTAGTATCCAAAGGACCTTACAATACAGTTGGCCTAGATGGGCAGGAAGCATTCATTTGGCCTAGAAGGTACTTTAGGCACCAAAATGTATATAAACGTTAGCACTATTTTTGCCTTAAAACATTTTAGCTCAGGTTTGTGTGACCATATGCAAGTTTTGACAAAGTTACAGATGATGTATCCCTGCCCAAATCATTTTTTTTTTCAAGAATTTCACAACAGATACATCTGGTCAAATATAACATGTACGATTTCCAAAAAAAACTTTAAAGTGGTTGTAAACCTCAGACATGAAATATAAAAAACGCATATGTTTCTATACTATGTACTTTCCTCTCTTTTCCTCTTTTTCCTCTATTTTTACTCTCTCTCCTAAGCTCTGAGTGTCATTTCTCTCTGTTGCCTAGTTCCTCTGTTATCAGCATGAGTCACTTCTGGCAGCTTTTTCTGACATCAAGAGTTAAAGTGATTATAAAGGCAGAAGGTTTTTTTTTTTTTTACCTTAATGCATTCTATAAACTAAAGAGAAAATATTTCTTCTGTGTGTTTTGAGAACGACCTACAGAAGAAATGGTTGCAGAATAGCTACAACTTATGTAGGAGCAATAGTTTAATCTCCCTGTATCATCTAATGCTAGTCACCTCACTGGGTATATGTAAGGGTTTATAACCAATTTAAAAATACCACACAAAGAGGAGAGGGTTACCTTTTAATGTGACTTTGAGGGCCAAATGGGAAAAACGCCAATCCTTTAACTGCTTCTTGCCTGGCCACTGCATATATATGGCTGTGTGGAGCAAGCGCCGATCTGCACTTACATCCTCCCAGATCTGCACTTTGTGGGCACCCACGGGGGCACACATTGGCGCTATCATTTGACCGCTGTGTCCACTGAATTTGAGTACTGAGTGGCGGTGGTCCACACTGGTACGGTGATTGCTGTGACTAATCACAGTGATCACACGTCCAGTAGTAAAGATGGCTGATATTCATACAGCCATTCAGAACGACTAAGATCTCTAAGATGTGATTGGTCACAGTGATCACATGGTACAGGACCAAGCACCACCTCCCTGTACCATGTAATATATGTAGTCAATCAAATCTTATGACAGTAATTCACAATGGCTGCAGGAATGCAACTGAGAACTGTCAGAAAGGATTGCGTATACAGCCAGCATGTATAAACAATCATAGTGCAAAAATAATCCCAGTTACTTCCCTAGAGTAGTGCAGTGTTACTATGGTAACACTGCCCTGCACTGGTAACAGGATGTGATATATAATTTTTACACTATGCTGCTGTGGCAGTGATAATGTAGAATGTCTGGCTGCTCTGATATCACTGTTTGTCAGTGTCCTTCCCCATTAACTCTAATCACTGTCACAGCGGTACAATGACACCAAACCAGTTCTGTCAGTCAGTGTCTCTAATCACTGCCACACCAGTCATTGTCCCCAATCACCACCACCCACACAATGTCCCTAATTACTGCTACACTGGTCATTTTGTCCCTAATTAACATTATATTGTACCTAATCACCGCCACACCAGTTAAAATGTCCCTGATCACCACTACACCTGTCAAATTCTCCCTAATCACCACCACACCAGTCATATTGTCCCTGGTCCCTGCATTTTCCAAAAATGTGTGGCAAAAATCAAGTCTTCAAAAGACTAATGGCTCTTAAAAATACTTTGGGGTGTTTACTTTTCAAAATGTGGTGGTTTTGTGGATCTTTATACTGTCCTGGTGCTACAGGGCCTCCAAAAATGTGATAGATAGTCAGAAAATTAGATGCATAATTTATGCCCCTAGAATGACTGAAGGTGCTTCTTGGATTTTGGACCCCTATGTGGCTAGGCTGTAAAAAAGTCTCACACATGTGGTATCGTCATACACAGGAGGAGTAGCAGAATATTTTTTGGGGTGTAATTTTAAGTATGCCTATGCTGTGTGTTAAAAATATCTTAAATATCATACAATTCCTACCAGACCTAAACAGCCTAGTATGAATTATGGGGGAACCCTACACTACTCTCCTGAAGCTCTGCCAGAATCTCAGAATCTCTTGCCCAATGTGGCCCATGTCCCATAGGTACACCAGCTGAAAAAAAGCGTGGCAGCAATTTTCCTGGGCTATTGTGTAGGCATTTGGTTTTCTGAGGGGGAACAGTTGTTCTTACAAATCACTGAGGAGGAAGAGGTAGAGGTGGTTAAGCTGTCACCATCACCATGCTTGAGGGTACAGGATGGCATCACCAGCTGCAGCAATGTGCCCCATTCTGCATCCTTACCAGCCACTAACATTGTGCCAAAAAGAGATGTAACATTCTTGCCAATGCTTGCTGAACCATGTGTATGTATTCATGTGGACCCTTCCACTTATAGCTCAGTTCAGCGTCACAGACATTACATTCTATATATGGGTGGGCAGGGATGGCCTTATAGGCAAAATTATGATGGTTGAGTACCAGTCACTGTTTTGCAACATAGGCCACAAGGTCATGAAAATGGGCCAGACTCCATCTGCTAGAACAGGAGCAGCTGAAAGCCAGATGTGTTTACAAGTTAGCATTAAGACAGTATGTATAGGAGTGTTTGAGTGATTTTTTTTCCACTCCTGAAGCTGGGGAAGAGACTCTTGCCTGGTCAGGGATGCCACTGCAAATAGTGGGACAGGGTTAGGAGACTTTCAGCAAAGTTCAAGCATACACTTGGCTCTACTCTGCCTGGTCCCATGTTGACCATTTTCTCTATTTGTTATATTGCAAGGTAAGACTCTGAAACCCCTTGTCAGACCTTAACTCCTATTGCTTGATAAAGCAGATGTTGCAGAGGATTCAGATAGAGATTCTTGTGTTGCTGGGGTGAGGTGGTGCTGGGGTGAGGTGGAAAGAATGAGTAGGAGGGTGCTGGAGTTTTGCCGCTGAACAATATCATTCATGTGTTGCTCCCATTAACTTTTGAGGTGAAAGATCATCTGTCTCCCCATGCAATCTGTACCCAAATGACTGGTATATTTATCACACTTGATATGCTGTAGACAGAGGATGCAAATCACCATGGCGTGGCCAACAGTAGATGTATCAAAAAAAGGCTTGGTTATTATCTCCACAACCTTCTCCACATGCTTTGGTCATATAGCATACCTGCTGCCAAAAAGAAAAATAAGACATGCCCTTCTTCTCAAAGGTGTTTGCCTGACCTTTGCTTTGTCCTAATTATACAGAAAATGCTCTCCACCTACCAGCTGCACATGAAGAATCTGTGCCTCTCCATTTAGGCCTCCCATGAATGATGAATATAGTGGATTGCCTAACTTCCTTTTTAGCAGCCTTTGTAAAAATGGTAGTTTGGTACACTTAACAATAAGGTGATTTTTTATTTTTATTGCATGAACTCATGGTTAACCCAAACCCAAAGCTTATCTCTATTCCTGGAGTTTGGTTTGCTAATCAATGAGAGATCAGAGCAAAGATGTATCATATTTTGTAGTCGTGTCTCAGTCTGATAGTTGGAGCTCTCTCACACACGCCTTAATTCTTTTTAATCCTTACCTTCCTTCCTTATATCTAAAATTTAAAAAAACATTGCTACAAAAGTCATCAAGTTTAATATCTCTTTTGCAGATAGCAAGTTAAATTTTAAGCTTGGTCAGTATGTTCAAGTGCCCCTGCCAGAAAACACATTTGACAATAGTCTGTTTAGCTGCTATAAAAAGAAAAGTGGTGTGATTTTTTTTCTCCGAAGTGGGGAAGCTTGACATTGAGTGGTGTAGGAGGGCTATCCTGTGATCTTTTGGCATAGTAATATGGAGTACAGTTTGAATATGACCAAAGATTCTGGAACAAAATTAAAGAAGTTTTGGACTGGATGACCATTTATGGAAAACACCCCTGTGTGACCAAAGCCCCTAAAATGTATGTCATTGTAAGACAGAACAACTTTCATGATCCATGCAGGCACCCATTGCCACCTAAAGAGGACCTTATAAGCTGATTCCAGTATAGTTGTGTTAAAAAATTAAAATTTAATCAAATACTTACCGTAATTTTCCTTTCCTGACGCCAAACCATGGCAGCATACTAGTGATAGAGCTCCGCCTCTTGTCCACACCCTCAGGACCAGTCAATAGCATTAAAAAAAGGTGTGGTTAGCCGCCCCCCCCCCCCCCCCCCCCCCCCCCCCCCCCCCCCCCATTCTTGTAACAAGCCACATACCGAGAAGTACAAGGGTGGGTCCGTATGCTGCCATGGTTTGGCGTTAGGAAAGGAAAATGATGGTAAGTATTTGATACAATTTTCCATTTTCCTGACGCCAACATGGCAGCATGCCATTGATAAATAACCAGCTGACAGGGTGGGTACTGTTTTAAACAACATCAGTTGTATTTACAATGCAGGAGAAGATTGGATTGTCCTTCTCTCAAAGTCTACAGATGATAAGGCACTCGGATCTACCCTATAATGTTTTAGGAAAGCATCTTGGGAAGACCATGATGCTCTACCACCCTGGTAGAGTTGTCAGTCACCGTTGAGGAAATCTCACACCCTCTTGCTCAGTACGCTCTGCGAATAAGCTTGAAGATCCAGCTCGACCAAGATCCTTGAGGTAGACTTCTCTCCTTTGTCTTTCCCTGCTGGAATTATAAAGTGCTTATCTGAGCACCTGAAGGGAGCGGTGGCCGACCGGTATTTCCTTAATTTTCTGGAAACATCCAGCTCATGTAGCATGCCCGAGTCTTTTTCTGGGAGGTTAGGTAAAGCCCCAGATGCCCGTCTGGTGAAATGAAGTGGCTACTTTTGAAACAAAATGTTCTACTTGTTGTAGTTCCACTTGATCTGGAAAAAGGTAATGTGCCTCTCTGAGGCCCCCCAGAAACTCTTCTGCCTGAGGTTATCGCAGTCAAAAAGACAACTTTATGAGTAATATCGCCCAGCGAATACTATTCAGTTGGAGCAAAAGGGTGAACAGATAAGAAGTGCAGTACTACAGACAAATCCCATTGGCCAAAGACTCTCTTCTTATGTGGTTGGATTTTAATGACCACCCTTAGAAACCGTACTACCAACAGATCTTCTGTCCCTTTGATTTTTGTAACTACTGAGATGGCAGAAACGTTGTCCAAAACTTTTGCGCAAGCTTGGATTGTGGAAAGTTTTCTGTATCTTAAAAGAGTAGAGATTACCCTAAAAGAGCACCCTAGTCTCTCCAGCTTCCCCCTCTCAACAGCCATGCTCATAGTTTAAGTTTGTACATGCTTGGATGTAGGAAGTCTTCCTAAACTAGAAGGTGTGGGAATACTGGGAAGGGAACTGGTTGCTGTATGCTGAGGTGGATTACCAGCAGAAACCAGGGCTTCCATGGCCAGAATGGAAGAACCGGCATGATACTCATGTTCTTCTTCAATAGCCTCCAAAGGAACCCCATTATTAGAGGAACCAGGGGGAAGGTGTAGGCTAGGGCATAGATCATCAAGGTGCAACAAGTGAATCCGCCCCCTCTGCCTATGGATGCAGAAACCTGGGCAGGAATCTTGGAGTTTGCAATTGCTGGGAGAAGCAAAGAGATCCATTTGGGGTGCACCCCGCATTTGAACCAATTGGGAAAGACTCAGTGGTGTAGAGCCCACCCGTTGTGGTCTGGAAATGTTCAAGAGAGAGACAGTCCGCCTGCATGTTCAACCTCTCTGGGGGATAGACTTTCTTTAGTGCCTGAACGGGATTTTCTGCCCAGGACATTGGCTCCACTTCCTCCAGTAGGATGCTGCTGCGGGTTCCTGCCTTGCGTCGTTTATAAGGGACTGCTGCCCTGTTGCCCATCTGCATAGTGACCGGCTTTTCCTGGATCTTGTGCTGCAAAGCCTTGTGAGCCAGAAGTGCTGCTCGAATCTCTAGCACATTTGGCACTATGCCTTTGCCGGGAATCTCCCTCTGCCCTGGACTGACTGTCCTTCGCAGGATGCCCCCCCAGCCTGTCTCGCTGGCATCCGTCTGGTCCAGTCTAATAACCCTAAGGGGCGAGAGCTCTTCAAGGTCTCTATCAACCACCACTGCAGGCTCCTCCTCATACTGAGAGACATTGCTATTAGTTGTGATAGGCACTGCTTTCTCCACCGTGCGTGAAACCTAGCTGGAATTGCCGAATGTGCCCATGTGCCCAAGGAAGTATTGGAATGCAAGAAGACATGGTGCCCAACAGGCTGAGATACTGGGCTGCTGACAGATCAGTGGAAGAAGTTGCTGCCATCAAGAGTCTCTTCCTATCAATGTCTTTGCTGGCGGAATTGAGACCGAGGTGTCGGCTGTTTTGAAGAATGCCTTCAGTTATATCAACTGCTGGGTTGCGGCAAGTTGGCTCTTCTTAAAGTTGATGATCAGACTGAATTTCTGAAAGGTATAGGTAAGGATCTCCCTGTGAGTCAAGAGCTCCCCTGGCCAACAGGAGGACATCATCCAGGTAATGATAGACTTGGAGACCCTGTGTCTCCGGGATGTGCACAGGGCGAAAGGAAGGCTGGTGAACTGCAGATGCGTGTGGCTGACCCGCAAACCTCATATACCTCTGAAAAGAGGGCAAGATTGGGACATGAAGATATGCAGATCCAAAGAAAAGCACCCATTCGCTCCGCTGCACTGCTTGGATGACTGTGTGGATATACTCTATTTTGAACCTTTCCAGAAGGATGAAGCAGTTTAGCCTTTTTAGATATATGACTGGATACCAGTCTCCATCCTTTTTACCCTGAACAGGGTGGAGTAAAACCCTGGTATATCTTTCTGAAGATGGAATCTGTATAACAGCTTACTGGGTTCGAAGTGTGTGTATATATCATATCATAGCAGTACAGCTGCCTTCCATGGAGCCTCCGATCTTGGTGGAGGAGAAATGACCCAGAGGAGGGGCGCTGCGAAAACTGCCAGAAATGGCCTTGGGAGACTGTTGCCTTCACCCAAAGGTCTGTATAATTATCTGCCCAGGTATCTACGAAATGTGTCAAACTGGACCCTACTACAAATGCCTGGGACTGCGTTCCATCCAAAAAGGGCTTGCTAGACGCTATGGACATTTATGGCCTTTTGCTTGTGTGCCCTGAGGACGGTTGCCTGGGTATGCTTCCATTCGTCACCTGATCCTCTGGCATGCCTGCTGGATCTCGGCTCCCTGGACCTGGAGAAATGAGATCTACTGCTGAAATTATTTGCTTGCTTCTGCCCCCGACACTCTCGATGTGACTGTCTCCATCTTTCTGCCAAATAGGGACTTCCCGTCAAAAGGGATCTTGCACCAGTTCTGTTTTGATGATGCATTGGTGGCTCAAGGCTTTAACCATAGAGCCTTTTTTTTTTTTGCCATGACTGAGTGCAACATTGCCCTGGATGAACACTTAATCGTGCCTATGGCCGCCATGAAACCTGAAGACACCTTGAGTTCTAGAGCCTGAAAAATATCTACTCTCGGCACCCCTTCCTTAATCACTGACTCAATGTTCAGAGTCTAGACCTTCAAGGTGCTGGCCACTGAGGTGAGGGTTACGGCTGGGCGACAGGCTGCTCCGGCAGCTTAATAGACTCTCTTCAGGTCCTAATCTATCCTTCTGTCCATTGCGTCCCTGAAGGGGGCTAATCCTCCCTTGAGAGTGTAACCTTCTTAGCTAGCCGAACCACTGCGGCACCCACAGCTGGAGGGGAGACAAGTGAGGCTATGTCTGCCCCCTGTAGGGGATATAACTTGTGCAGCCTATTAAACGAGAATCTCTCCTTGGTGCCATTCTGGTTTTATGATATCCTTGATTTCCTCCATAAAAGGAAAAAGGGAATGGTGCTTCTAAAGAAAGGAAAATAAGATTTCGCCTTCTTGGGAGCATTCTCTTCCTCCCATGCAATGGCCTGCTTGATCGCTTGGATATACGGTTCAACCAAAAAGAGCTAAATCCAAGCTGTTCTGGATCACTCTCTGCAGAGCTGCTGTCCTCCGGCTGCTGTGTGGATTCTGCAGAAACAGCACTAAAAGGAGAAACACTTCCTGCTGAAGGCCCTGGCTGATGCTCCAGTGGGGCTTCCTGACTAGTGCCACTAACGGACTGTCTTGCTGGAATAACAGAAGCGACCTCCGAGATGGAGTCTCGCACTACCTATTTCAGTAAGGTTGACACCTGGGCAGTCTCCTGCTCTCTGTCCACTGCAAATTCCTCCAGGCAGCTCTTGCACACTAAATAGTTTGCCATTGGGACTGCTGCACAGGCCCAGCAGGACTTTTTATTAGGGCACTGGTATTGCTCAGGAGAAGAGGAGGCGTGCCGCCTCTTATTTGACTTCCTTTTGGAATGGGAGCGGTGCCTGTTGCTGCGCTCTCCTGTCTCTTTCTTCTCTGGCTCTAGATCTTCAAGAGCATGAGCGTGCAGAGCTTAAAAAAATCAAGGCAATCTACAATAAGAATGCACTCTTTTTTTGTGCGACAACCTACAAACTTACCCAATACGGTGGTCCCCTACCTTCAAAGTTGAGGGTCTTATGTAAACGGTGACTGATTCATGGCTGGAGGACAAGTGGGAAAAGGAAGGCTAGAAAGAGAAGGACAGCATTTAGAAAAGTATTTGGGATAAAAGAGAACAAAAATATGTTTTTTTTTATGTAGTACCTGTGTAAAAACAGCAGAGGGCGCTCAAATGAGGCTTTTTTGTAGGGGGAAATCCAAAGAGGGAAGTTTGCCTGACAGGAGGAGGCTAGGTGTCAGCCTGCCATTCAAGCAGACTAAGCATAATAATAGACCTGAGGAAGGAAAAAGACCTCCCCCAGACCCAAATGTCTGCTTACTGGCAAAATACCATAATTTTCGCCCACAACAAAGATGGCGGATGGCGCCTCCGGTGGCCATGGAGCATACTCGGCTCGCCCTGATGATGTCATCACGAGGTCCCCTAGTAAGAAAAGGATCACATAGCGGCGGGGCTGGTTCTATAGGGCAGATGGAACAGCCAAACAAACATGCTCTACACCCCAGGAAGACGCAAACACCGAGCCACTGCCCAGGACCTAAGAAAGAAAATGAAAGAAAACGGAAGAAAAGATTAAAGGGTAAGACACTGGAAACAAAAGTGACAGCAACTCTGTATAGCACAAGCGGCCAAAACAAACTAAATAAAAGCAATAGCTGGCCCCTGCTCCACACCTCTGCCCACAGTCACTTAGTAATTGGCAGATTTCGCTCCTAGTCAGAAAACACTCTAGGGCCCCATCAAGACCAACAGAAGGGGCTCCCAGGCTATATAGTCCATTTAGCAGCCCGAGTGCTGGGACTTCGAACTAGGAGAGGGTCAACCCACCCGGATGCTGCGCGGAGGCAGAGGTGGGGACTTAACACTGCTTACGTCATCACTGGTGCGTTAAGTTATGAGGAAAAAAAGATCACTGGTCATGAGGAAGTGGACAAGTGGCTGAGCTCTATCACTAGTATGCTGCCATGTTGGCGTCAGGAAAGAGCATTTGGCTATCCTGGACCATGTTTTAATCCATTACTAGGTATTAGATGTGTCAGGTCCTGCTCCCATTTCCTAAAATATTTGAAGAGTAGGTGGGGTGAGTGGGAATAATTACACTGGTATACTTTAACCACTTCAGCCCCGGACCAATTTGCAGCTAAAGGACCAGGCCCCTTTTTGCGATTCGGCACTGCGTCACTTTAACTGACAATTGCGCGGTCGTGCGACGTGGCTCCCAAACAAAATTGGCGTCCTTTTTTTTCCCACAAATAGAGCTTTCTTTTGGTGGTATTTGATCGCCCCTGCGGTTTTTATTTTTTGCGCTATAAACAAAAATAGAGCGACAATTTTGAAAAAAATGCAATATTTTTTACTTTTTGCTATAATAACTATCCCCAAAAAATGTATAAAAAAACATTTTTTTTTTTTTCCTCAGTTTAGGCCGATACGTATTCTTCTACATATTTTTGGTAAAAAAAATCGCAATTAGCAATTATTGATTAGTTTGTGCAAAAGTTATAGCGTTTACAAAATAGGGGATAGTTTTATAGCATTTTTATTAATATTTTTTTTTTTTACTAGTAATGGCGGCGATCAGCGATTTTTATTGTGACTGCGACATTATGGCGGACACATCGGACATTTTTGACACATTTTTGGGACATTTGTCATTTATACAGAAATCAGTGCTATTTAAATAGCACTGATTCCTATGTAAATGACAGTGGCAGTGAAGGAGTTAACCACTAGGGGGCGGGGAGGAGTCAGTGTGACGTGTTGTGTTTTTTTTTTACAGTAGGGGGGCTTGGCTGTACGTCTGACGTCATTGATCGGCTTTCCCGATGACAGGGAACAGCCGATCAATGACAGACAGAGTAGGAAGCGCGGGGAGAGGTTTGTTTACACAAACCTCTCCCCGTTCTTCAGCTCCGTAACCCGATCGCGGGATACGCTGGTCCCGCGGCCGTGGTCACGGAGCTCCCGACCGGGTCGCGAGCGCGCCGCTGGCGGCGCGCGCGCGCCCCCCCCGGGGCAGGCAAATTAAAGGGGACGTACCCGTACGTGCTTTTGCCTGCCCGTACCATTCTGTAGACGTATATCTACATGAGGTGGTCGTGAAGCCGTTAAAAATACATTTAAAAATACATTTTAAAACATAATTTCATTAATGTTTTTATGTTTGAAATTTAACTTTAAGCGACCTAAGAAAATGATTATATTGTCATAAGGATCTTCCAAAGTATAATATGAACAATGTAAAAAAAAAATCTCACTTCACATTTACTAATATAAAATTCATACCTATATTTAAAAAACAATAACAGGATATTTGTACCTAGCATTAAACTATCATTCAGCAAAGCAAAGTTCAGTTAATCACTAAAGACAAGTGTTAATGGCTTTGAAACCAGTCTTATTGCAATTTATGCTAATATGGTCTCACTAAGAATCAGATTAAAATCAGACCTATTATTGCTCACTTTTCTGTTGTCTTAAAAATAGTAGGTATCTCTATGTTTAATTAGAATTTACTGACAGGTTCTGTTGAGGGAACTGCTCATTTCTCCTTAGCAGAAATAGGTGTCATGCACATTTTTTTTTTATAAATGGTGAGAGTATTAGAATATATTAATTATCACTTTATGTCCAAATATAATTCCATGGATAATTAGTTTGAGTTTGCATTAACTTCCAGTGCATCTGTTTCATGTGCTAAAATAATTTAAACTTTTGAGGGACTTCTAGTATAACGTAAACCTTGTCAAAAACCTGAAATATATTATGAAAAAATTCTGAAGCACAAGTCTTCTTCAAAAAACATCTAATACTAAACTAATCACTGGATCCATTAATAAAGTCAGAGAATTGTATATTCAAATGTAAAGCTTTTAGGTAAAAGCTGAGCTGGCCTTAAACCTCTCTTACCCTCCTCAGTCTTCCAATTGGTCATTGACGATGTCCATTACATTACAGGGCCAATGTAAAGGCTCAAGAGGTTGAAGGGGTGGGGCCAAGGTCACATTTTGCACACAGATAAATACATTTGCATATTAGTTTAACCTTCTATATCCAGATCTAGCATTTTTTTTACATGCAGCTTTCACTAAAGATAACTTCTGGGTTTGCATTGATTCCAGTTTGAACAGTTTGAATTGCATGTGTTTGTGACAGTTTTAAAATGTTAAGGTTCTAAATCTTTACCTCAAAGGGCTTCTTTGACCACCTCAGAAACTCTGTTTTGTAAAACTACTGAAGCTGACTATCTGACAGCCAGGTACTGGTAGCAGTTAGTGTTTGCAGGCTTTATTCATAAATACAATATTATTGCTAATTAAAGTTAAATAGTTACATAGTAGGTGAGGTTGAAAAAAGACACAAGTCCATCAAGTCCAACCTATGTGTGTGATTATATGTCAGTATTACATTGTATATCCCTGTATGTTGCAGTTGTTCAAGTGCTTATCTAATAGTTTTTTTGAAACTATCGATGCCTCCCGCTGAAACCACCGCCTGTGGAAGGGAATTCTACATCCTTGCCGCTCTTAAAGTAAAGAACCCTCTATGCAGTTTAAGGTTAAACCTCTTTTCTTCTACTTTTAGTGAGTGGCCACATGTCTTATTAACCACTTCAGCCTCGGAAGATTTGGCTGCTCAATGACCAGGCCATTTTTCTGCGATACGGCACTGCGTCACTTTAACTGACAATTGCGCGGTCGTGCGACGCTGTACCCAAACAAAATTTATGTATTTTTTTCCCACAAATAGAGCTTTCTCTTGGTGGTATTTGATCATCTTTGCGGTTTTAATTTTTTGCGCTATAAACAAAAAAAGAGCGACAATTAGGAAAAAAAACTCAATATTTTGTAATTTTTGCTATAATAAATATCCCCAATTTTTTTTAAAAAAAAGCAAATTTTTTTCCTCAGTTTAGGCCGATATGTATTCTTCTACATATTTTTGGGAAAAAAATTGCAATAAGCGTATATTGATTGGTTTGCGCAAAAGTTATAGTGTCTACAAAATAGGGGAAAGATTTATGGCATTTTTATTATTTTTTTTTTTTTTACTAGTAATGGCAGTGATCAGCGATTTCGGACACGTTTTTGGGACCATTGACATTTATACAGCGATCAGTGCTATAAAAAGGCACTGATTACTGTGTAAATGTCACTCACAGGGGGCGATCAAGGGGTTAACTGTGTTCCCCTCATGTGTGTTCTAACTGTAGGGGGGTGGGACTGACTAGTTGTTCCTAGCTAGTAGGAACACATGATCTGTCTTTTCTCTCCTCACAGAACAGGGATTTGTGTGTTTACACACACACGACCCTGTTCTGGCTCTCTTGCCTGCGATCACGCTTGGCCGGCGGTCATTGCGACCACCGGCCACGCGCATCAGCACCCCCGCAGTGCAGCGGGCGGGCGCGCACCTCCTATCCCCGCTTAAAGGGCTGACGTACAGCTACGAAGGTTTGTGGGAACGCGCCGACCTGCCGCAGTATAATGATGGCGGCTGGTCGGCAAGTGGTTAAAATCCCTTCCGCAAAAAAGTTTTATCTCTATTGGGGGGTCACCAGTAGTGAAATCATATCTCCTCTCAAGCGTCTCTTCTCCAGAGAGAATAAGTTCAGTGCTCGCAACCTTCCTTCATAACTAATATCCTCCAGACCCTTTATTAGCTTTGTTGCCCTTCTTTGTACTGACTCCATTTCCAGTGCATCCTTCCTGAGGACTGGTGCCCAGAACTGGACAGCATACTCCAGGTGAGGCCGGACCAAAGTCTTGTAGAGTGGGAGAATTATCGCTTTATCCCTGGGGTTAATCCCCTTTTTAATGCATGCCAATATTCTGTTTGCTTTGTTAGAAGCAGCTTGGCATTGCATGCCATTGCTAAGCCCATCATCTACTAGGATGCCCAGGTCCTTTTCCATCCTAGATTCCCCCAGAGGTTCACCCCCTAGTGAGTAGATTGCATTCATATTTTTGCCACCCAAATGCATTATTTTACATAATTCTACATTAACCCCTTGACCACTGGGCACTTAAATACCCTTTTTAACCAGACCAATTTTCAGCTTTCGGTGCTCTCACACTTTGAATGACAATTACTCAGTCATACAACACTGTACCCATATGAAATGTTTGTCCTTTTTTCACACAAATAGAGCTTTCTTTTGGTGTTATTTAATCACTGCTGGGTTTTTTATTTTTTGCACTATAAATAAAAAAAAGCCAGAAACTCAGTAAAAAATAAATAAATGATTCTTTGTTTCTGTTAAAATTTATTGCAGAGTATTGCAGATTATTGGTAGAGTATTGGCAGAGTATTGCAGATTATTAGCAGAGTATGGGCAGAGTACTGCAGAGTATTGGCAGAGTACTGCAGAGTATTGCAGAGTATGGGCAGAGTACTGCAGAGTATTGCATAGTATGGGCACTGAGCAGCGCTGTGGGCACTACAGATTCAGCCCACAGCGCTGCTGCAAATGATCTCTCCCCCTCTCCCCTCACACTGTACAGATCGATACCAGTTTGTTTTGCAAGTGATCACTCCGTCATTTGACGGAGCGATCACGTGGTAAACGTCCGCTATCAGCGGCCATTTACCGTGATCCGTGATGCTGTCATGGATTTTTCCGGGAGCGCACCCCAGGGGGTGCACGGGAGCCAGATTCTGGGAGGACGTCCCATGGACGTCCTCTCAGAATAAGCCGGCCGCGCTGTGGCCGTCTTTTGGCTATGGCTTGGTCGACAAGTGGTTATACCTCATTTGCCATGTAGTTGCCCACCCCATTAATTTGTTTAGATCTTTTTGCAAGGTTTCCACATCAACAAGTTATTGCCCTGCTCAGCTTAGTGTCATCCACAAATGCAGAGATTGAGCTGTTTACCCCATCCTCCAGGTCGTTTATGAACAAATTAAACAGGATTGGTACCAGCACAGAACCCTGGGGGACCCCAATCCCCCCCCTGACCATTATGAGTATTCCCCATTAATCACCACCCTCTGAACTTGCCCTTGTAGCCAGTTTTCAATCAATGTACTCACCCTATGTTCCATGTCAAAGGACCTTACTTTGTACAGTAAACATTTATGGGGAACTGTGTTAAATGCTTTTGCAAAATCCAGATACACCACATCTACGGGCCTTCCTTTATCTAGATGGCAGCTCACCTGCTCATAGAAGGTTAATAGATTGGTTTGGCAAGAATGATTCTTCATGAATCCATGCTGATTACTGCTAATGATACCGTTCTCATTAATAAAATCTTGTATATAGTCCATTATCATCCCCTCCAAGAGCTTGCATACTATTGATGTTGGGCTAACTGGTCTGTGATTCCCAGGGATGTATTTTGGCCCTTTTTTTAAATATTGGTGCTACATTGGCTTTTCTCCAATCAGCTGGTACCATTCCAGTCAGTAGACTGTCAGTAAAAATTAGGAACAATGGTCTGGCAATTACTTGACTGAGTTCCCTAAGTACCCTCAGGTGCAAGCCACCTGGTCCCGCTGATTTATTAATGTTAAGTTTCCCACGTCTATTTATAATTCTGTCCTCTGTTAGCCATGAGGGTGCTTCCTGTGAAGTTCCTGTGAAATGAGGACAAACACTGCAGTTTTGGTTACTGAAGCCCCTCGACTCATGAAGATTGAGGAGAAGAATACATTCAATACCTTTTCCATCTCCCCATCCTTTGTAACCAGATTTCCTTGCTCATTCATTATGAAACCAATATGGTCTGTCCTCCTTTTTTACTGTTTATATAATTTCTTGGGATTTTTTTTGCTCTCCTCTGCTATGTGTCTTTCATGTTCTATCTTAGCCGCCCTAATTGCACCTTTACATATCTGGTTGCATTCTTTGTAATGTCTGAATGCTGATGATGATCCCTCAGCCTTGTATTTTTTGAAGGTCTTCTCCTTTGCTTTTATATGCATTTTTACATTAGAGTTAAGCCATTCAGGACTCTTTTAAATAAATTTCTCAATGGGATGCACTGGCTAATGCCCTTATTTAATATGCTCTTAAAGCATTCCATCTCTCCTCTGTGTTCTTTGTTTCTAAGAATTTATCCCAATTTATATCTTCTAGCAAGGTTCGTAGTTTAGGGAAGTTGGCTCTTTTGAAATTCAGTGTCTTTGTGTTCCCCTTGTGTTTCCTATTTGTGTGATTTATACTGAAGCCAATCCACCTGTGATCGCTGTATTCCAAATTTCCCTGTATATCCACATCCGTTACTAAATCCAAGTTAACAGTCATATTTAAACTTTGTTTTGTGCATTCATTTTTACAATAAACAAATGAATATATTATTACGAGCACTAAACTTATTCTCTCTGGAGAAGAGACACTTGAGAGGGGATATGATTTCAATGTACAAATACTGTACTGGTGACCCCACCGTAGGGATAAAACTTTTCTGTGAAAGGGAATTTAAAAAGACACACGACCATTCACTAAGAGAAGCGGTTCAAACTTAAACTTCTTAGAGGGTTCTTTATTGTAAGAGCGGTAAGGATGTGGAATTCTCTTCCACAGACAGTGGTTTCAGCAACATACAGGGATATACAATGTAATACTGACATAAAAGCACACACACAGTTTGGACTTGATGGACTTTAACCTCTTTTTTTAACCTCATTAACTATGTAACTATATAACTGTAACTAATATAAACAATTACTGCCATTTTAAGACCATTATTTCATTTCTAAATATTCTCATGCTTTGTACCAGAAACTGAAATAAAATGTCATCATTAATAGGACAAATAAAAATACTTTAAAGCAGCACTAAATTCTCAAAGAAACATTATAAATAAACACCATTTGTAAGTATAAAGTGCTAGAAAAAAAATTGAATATACCATATGAAATAGAAGTAAAGTGCTTAACACTTAGCAAACCAAAGTGCAAGTGCTTTGTGCCAAAAGTTCATAAAACTTTATTAAATGAACAATCTGTGATATCTGACAGTTCATATATTGACTTATGGTGTCTCTGCACTTCTGCCTCCAAATGTGAAACCAGTGCTTCCACCGCCAATTCAAGGAGCCTCTTACCAGATGAAATGGACCATTAGATTATAAATGGTCAGTAACACTCAAACTCAATCCACATCTCAAGTCCTCCGTTTATGAACTGCATCTTCAACATAGACCCCCTCTGCCACCATAAAGATTCACCCTTAAAAGGAAATATGGTATGGACCCATCGTGAAGCAAGTATGAACTCAGCCCTTAATCTTAAATACACCAATTGCCCCAACAGAATAAAACATCCAAATTTGTATTACCGCTTAGGTATTCCAATGTAGCAGGCTGTTCATCCACACAAGGTCCATACAGTTTTACCTTTTCGTGGGGAAATGTTATGAACTTTTCGTTTGTTAAATGTCATGCACTTGCACTTACTGCATATTTCATATAGTATGTTTACTAATTTTTTTTTAGCACTTTATACATATGAATGGTGTTTATTTATAATGTTTACGTGAGAATTTAGCACTGCTTTAAAGTATTTTGATTTGTCTAACTGGTATCACAATTGTATGGTAGCACATTTATTCTGTATTTTTGTAAATGACCTCAGCACAGAATATTTTCTTTATTATAAATAGAATAAATCACATAAAAAAAAAATCACACTTTTTATCTACAGCAAAATAATACAGGCATACCGCACATTTAAGTACACAATTGGGTTTATTTACTAAAGCTGTAAAGTGCGAAATCAGGCTCACTTCTTCATAGAAACCAATCAGCTTCCAAGTTTTATTACCAAAGCTTGATTGAACAAGCTGGGGTTAGAAGCTCATTGGTTTATATGCAGAAGTGAGCCTGATTTTGCACTTTCCAGCTTTAGTAAATAAACCCTATTGTGTACTTAAATGTGGGGTATGCCTGTACTAACTATTTTAAAATTAACACATGTTATGCTAGAAAAAAAAAAAAACTTTCTTTGTTACACATTTCTATTATTATTATTATGATTATTATTGTTATTATTAATATTATAATTAATGATAATAATATAAATACACTTTTGCAAGATAGTGATGCCAAAAGCAAGCCTTGTTTATCCTGAAAAAATCGTATATATGTTTGCCTTGCCATCCAGTACTAGTTCTCAGGTGCCAGGACTAAGATTTTAGATTTTACAGTGGACACAATCTGCTTTTTTTACTAAACCATACATTATTGCTGGTTATTTAGAAATCCTAGAACTGTAGGATGGTCCCTGAAAGACTGAGCTGAACAGCACAATGTCACACACATGATTATTATGCCTTCCATCACTTGCCCCTAAAAAATATTAATAAAAAATTATGAAATGCACGTGTGAGGGACACAATGAAGCATTGGACAGTATGGAAAACTGTTGTTCTCTATGTAGTAACTGTACCTGCTGTTAACATGGAGCCATAATTGAAAATCAGAAAAGTTGTGAGATAAGAAAAGCCCTACCAGCCATACCATAATTCATTCAAGTATATGATTTGCTAAGAAAACTGAACTTTTTTGTCACAATCAGCGGTAGGAATATCAGACTGAAGGTTTCTAAGAACAGAAGGAAAAAAAAAAAACACCAACACAGTGATCTCCTGCTAAAAACTTTAATTAATTTTAACATGAGTTTAAAACACCTAGCACCTAGCAAATAAATCACATATTTTCCTAAATAAGTCATCCTCCCTCTCAGAATTAAGATTGCTATACTCCAAAAGGTGCTGGTGAGGGTTGGCACTTGTAAATGTTGCTGCCTGACTTCACCATCAGTGATCACAGCTGACGGGGAGCTAATAAAAGAGCAAAGCTAGCTGTCAGACTGGATTAGTGTGTGCAAAGGGCAAGACAAAGGAATAATGCAGTTATTATTTATGGTCACTAACTAGGTTTGGCTTTTCTACTAAATCACTCTACCTGGCATGTGCATTATGTATTAAAATAAAAAGCCATATCCAATTTTAATTTATTGTGTATTGCTACCCTGATGTAGCTGTGCTTTTGCCTAATAATAAATACATATACTGTATTCCATACTTTTTTGAAATGATCAATTGCTGAGTAATTTAGTTGTTGCTTATGCTCATTCTGACCTACTCTAATTTGGTTTTCACATCTAGAAAAGTGCCAGGTCTGCAATACAACTTTCATGACAATGTTTTTGAATCTGAAGAATTTTATACTTGTTAATACAACTAAATTTAAGGATATTTGACAACTGGCTTCCTATAAAAATGTACAGTGTTATCTGGGTCTTCTAAATAAAAGTACTGAGAATATCAACCAGAAGTTTGTCAGAGCACACAGACAAAATTCTAGATACATAAAACATATCTTAAAAAGTGCAAGAAAACTAAGAGGCACATTGAGGGGAATTTATCAAAACTGGATCTGAACAGAATCCGAAGCAGCTGTGCATGGCAACCAATCAATTTCTATCTTCAGCTTGTTCAGTTAGAATTTAAAAATGAAAGAAAAAAGTGGTTGCCAGGCACAGCTGCTCCAATTTTAATAAATTCCCCTCATTGTTTTTTTATAAATAAATCTACTATAAGCCTTGCTCATGTAAAACAGTTGTTAAACTATGTTAGGAATCAAGAAAATGGTTACCACCACATACCTAATTAATGTAATTCAATCCTTTCCCAGGACAAATCAGAAAATATATATAAGTGGGACTTTTAAGATAGATTATCTCTCAAAGAAATAAAACAACATACACATATAATAAAACATAAATCTTTATGAACAATTAGCCCTTGGGCAGAAGCCATGGCTATTTTAAAGAGGCTGCAATCACCATTGCCAATGGCAATGATATAAAAACAAAATCAGATACATAGATATTATAATACAGCCCTAATGTACCCCCAAAAACAACTATAAATATATTTGCTGAGTCGAATATATATACATGCTGAGTCAAATAACACCCAGGAGAGGAATAAAAGAGATTTAGGCTGGGTTCACACTAGAGCACGAGCAGCTCACAGCAGGGGGTACGGTGCATCTCCATTCACCGGTTCCCGACCGATTTCAGCCCGAATTTTTGGCTGAATTCTGACCTGAAATGGACCAAAAGATGCTCAGGACCCCTGTGCAATTTCGCACTGGAGCTGCTCTGGAGATGTGTGAACCGGCTCCATAGAGAGTCGGTCACAATCTCCTGCTATGCATGCAATTCGCAATAGTGTGGACCCAGCCTTAATGTCCCCTCCTTCTGTAGCTAGATCCAAGAAAATGTGTTGAGTAAGGATGAGTAAGACGTTCCAATGCATTTCCCCAAAAGTTTCTTTAGGGGAGGGGTGTTCTATAGCAGACATTGAAAAAACATAACATAAGAAAACATGCATTAAAATGCCAGGACACGTATGTGAGCTGTGTACGCACGCACACCAAAAACACATAGCATTCACACAGTGGGGCCACTTTAGTAAGAGCTAACCAGAATGCATACATGATAACATGAAATCACAACATAAATTTAAATTTACATTTACAAAACAGTATCATGGAATGCTAATTCAATAGTTTACTAGTCTAAAAAAACACACTGACAATGGCGCATTTCGTCATAAGAGTGGAGCTTCTACTTTCAGGCTTGTCTCTATATGCATTATGTGACCACCTTTCTTTTATATAATAAACAGCAGTTTACAGTTACATGCTATGGAGTTCTTGTACCTTTTTCTTGCATGATGTAATGTGATTACCCTAGCTTTACATGAATTTCAACTGTTTGTGTTTTTTTTTAAATAAAAACTTTTGAACGAAAATGTAAACTGTTTGTTCACACTGTTGATTCAACATTTGTTCTGTTGCTCATTTGCATTATATTCAATTGCATGGATTGAAATTTATTTTATTTTTTATTTATTACAGGATTTATATAGCGCCAACAGTTTACGCAGCGCTTTACAATATAAAAAGGGAGACAATACAGTTATAATACAATAAAATACAAGAGGATTAAGGGGGCCCTGCTCAGAAGAGCTTACAATCTAATATGGTGGGGGAGGTGATACAAAAGGTTGTAACTGTGGGGAATGAGCTGATGGAAGTGGTAAAAGATTAGTTGGAGACATGATAGGCTTCCCTGAAGAGATGAGTTTTCAGGGATCGCCTGAAGGTAGCTAGAGTAGGGGATAGCCGGACAGGTTGAGGTAGCGAGTTCCAGAGGATGGGAGAGGCTCTGGAGAAATCCTGGAGACGAGCATGGGAGGAGGAGACAAGAGAGCTTGACAGGAGGAGATCTTGAGAAGAGCGGAGAGGACGGTTTGGGATATGTTTGGAGACAAGATTGGTGATGTAGCTCGGGGCAGAGCTGTGGATGGCTTTGTAAGTTGTGGTTAGTATTTTGAATTTAATTCGCTGGGTGATTGGGAGCCAGTGTAGGGATTGGAGGAGAGGGTTGGCAGACACTGAACGGTTGGTAAGGTGGATAAGTCTGGCAGCAGCATTCATGATAGACTGAAGAGGGTAGAGCCTATGGAGAGGCAGGCCAATGAGAAGGGAGTTGCAATAGTCAAGGCGAGAGATAACAAGGGAGTGAATTAGGAGCTTGGTGGTGTCATTTGTTTAAAAGGGGCGAATTTTAGAGATGTTACGGAGGTGAAGTCTACAAACTTTTGACAGCGATTGGACTTGAGGCTGAAATGACAAGTCCGAGTCTAGGATTACACCGAGTACCCTGGCGTGAGGGGAGGGACTGATGGTTGCATTGTTGATTTTGATGGAAAAGTCATGGAGGGGGGCACGGGCGGGGGGGAATATTAATAGCTCAGTTTTAGAGAGATTTAATTTAAGAAAGTGGTGCGACATCCATGCTGAGATGTCAGTTAGTAAGTTAGTAATGCGAGAGGAGACTGAAGGAGTGAGGTGAGGAGTAGACAGATAGATTTGGGTGTCATCGGCGTATAAGTGGTATTGGAAGCCGTGGGTGGTTATCAAGTGACCAAGGGAGGAGGTGTAGATGGAGAAGAGAAGGGGTCCAAGAACAGAGCCTTGGGGGACCCCCACAGAAAGGGGCAATGGAGAGGAGGAGACAGAGTTGTAGGTAACACTGAAGGAGCGCTGTGATATATAGGCAGAGAACCAGGATAGAGCAGAATCTTTGAGGCCAAGGGAATGGAGTTTATTGAGAAGGAGCGGGTGGTCAACAGTATCAAAGGCTGCAGAGAGGTCAAGTAGTAGCAGTATGGAGTACTGGCTGTCGGATTTAGCAGTTAGTAAATCGTTAGTGAGTTTTAGTAAGGCAGTTTCCGTGGAGTGCTGCGAGCGAAAGCCAGACTGTAAAGGGTCAAGAAGGTTATTTTCACTGAGGTAGGAGCTAAGACGGTTGTAGACTAAGCGCTCTAGAAGTTTAGAGGAGAATGGGAGCAATGAGATGGGCCTTAAGTTATTCAGGTTGGTGGGGTCCAGGGAGGGCTTTTTAAGTATGGGAGTGATCTGCGCATGTTTTAGAGGGGAGGGGAAGGTGCCACTAGAGAGGGAGAGATTGAAGATGTGAGTGAGGGAGCATAGGATAGAAGAAGAGGGTGACCGTAGTAGTTGTGAGGGAACAGGATCCAAGGGACAATTGGTTAGGTGGGCATCTGAGAAAAGTTTTGTAACCTCTTCAATAGTAGCCAATTCAAAGGAGGAGAGTGTTGAAAGTGTCTTTAGGCAAGGTATGTTGGGTGGGGAAGGTGTACGCACAGTGGAGGTATCCTCACGAATTGCATCAATCTTGTCTTTGAAGTGATTGGCAATCTCTTGGGCAGTGAGTGAGTTAGTGGGTAGAGGGGGTGGGGGACGAAGCAGAGAGTTAAAGGTTGAGAAGAGCCGACGGGGACTAGATGACAAGGTATTAATAAGAGAGACAAAGTAGGTTTGTTTGGCAGCATGGAGGGAGGAATTGTATTTTAGAAGGGCAGATTTATATAGGGTGAAGTCGTGCAGGCATTTGGTTTTACGCCACAGTCGTTCATGAGCACGGCAATGTCTCTTGAGATTTCTAGTGTTGTCAGTTTGCCATGGTTGTAACGGTCGGGTCCTGATTCTGCGTGTGGTTAGCGGAGCAAGTGCATCTAGTGATGATGTGAGTGAACTGTTGTAGACAGAGGTGGCCAGGTCAGGACAGGACAGGGGAGAGATTATGTCATATAGATGGTCAGTAGCAGAATAGAGAAGAGATGGGTTAAAGTGGCGAAGGTTCCTACAAGTAATTGTTTGCTGCTTGGAGGGATGGTTGGTTGGAGGCAAGGATACAGTGAAACTGATGAGGTTGTGATCAGAGAGTGGAAAGGGGGTGTTGGTGAGGTTGCAGGGATTGCAGAGATGGGAGAATACAAGGTCAAGGGTATTACCATTGGAGTGGGTGGAAGTATGTGTCCATTGGGTTAGGTCAAAAGAAGAGGTTAAGTTGAGAAGTTTAGCTGTAGTTGGGCTGTTAACATTGACAGGAATGTTGAAGTCGCCAAGAATTATAGTGGGTATTTCAGAGGAGAGAAAGTAGGGTAGCCAGGCAGCAAAGTCATCAAGAAAGCGCGATACAGGTCCGGGAGGCCGATAAATTGCTGCAATCCTCAGAGAAAAAGGAGAAAACAGACGGATACAGTGCATCTCAAAAGAAGGGAGGGATAGAGAGGGAGGGATAGGAAGGACTTGGAAGGTGCTTTGTGGGGATAGAAGGAATCCAACTCCACCTCCTTTCTGTCCATTAGGTCTGGGGGAGTGAGTCCAATGGAGGCCACCATGGGATAGGGCAGCAGGAGAAGCCGAGTCCAAATTTTGAAGCCAGGTTTCAGTTATGGTGAGTATGTTAAAGCCATGAGAGATGAAGAGGTCATGTATAGATGTAAGCTTGTTACAGATTGAACGGGCATTCCAGAGGGCGCATGAGATTGGTGGGCTGCTTTGAGGAAGCAGTGGTATAGAAATTAAGCTGACTGGATTCCGGTGGTTGCCAGAGGGGGTGGGGTATAGGGTATGTGGCTTGCAGTTGGAAAATGGCGGACCAGGATTAGGTGAAATGTCACCCGAGACCAGGAGAAGGAGGAGGGTGAGGAAGGCAAGATGGGAGTGGGATGTGCATAAGCGCACGTGTTTAGTGGTCCTGGTTTTTATGTCAGAATGTGGGTACAGCAAATACAGGAGATGATGGGTGGAGTAGTAGGGAGAGGGTAGGAGTGAGGGAGATATGTGCATGCTGCAGGGTAGAGAGGAGGGGTAGAGTAAGGATAATTTGAGGATAGAAGACACGGATGTTAGAAGAAGGAGAAGAAGGAACATGATAGAGAGTGGAAATCTAACTTAATATCAGGTGCTGACTTGCTTGTAATCACAGAGTTGATCAAAGTTTGTGTTGTATCCTCTTCCAGCTTTAGTTCTCCTGCTTTTGTTAAAGTGCGTTGGTGAAACTGCGCATCACTCGTGACAGAGCCACTCAGGAAAGAGCCACCATGTCTGCGCCTTGCCCCTGTCTGCGCCACCCCATAGCATCCTTTACATTTATAGGGAGACTGAGCAGGCATGCATTTCTCAATTGGTCATTATAGGGTCAGATATGAGGCACCTGAATATGGGAGAGGAGATGGGCAATACCAGACCAGACACAGGCTAGGGTCATAAAGCTAATTACCCCTCTTGATCACTCAAGCCAAATGGGATGGGGAATCAATCACCAGTAATGTTGCTATAGCATTCTGTTTCTTATATAGCCAACATTAAATATAGAAGTTTAAAGCTATGGCAGCAAACAACATTTACCAAAAAAGTTACAGCAATGTCAGTTCAGTAGAGATGTACAGATGGATAGAAGACGACATTTACCAAAAAAGTTACAGCAATGTCAGTTCAGTAGAGATGTACAGATGGATAGAAGACGACATTTACCTGTAAGAGAGCAGAGAAGACATGATCAGAATTGATGTCTGCGCCTTGAATCGGCGGGTGGCATCAGCAGTTGGTAAGGATGCAGTGGTTGCAAGCAGCCGATGTTTCATTAGCACCATTAACAGCAGGAAACTGTCAAATTCCTCCATGCTGAATGCCCTAAATGTTCAGCATTTAGATAAACATCTGAATGACCAGGCTAGTTACTATGTGGGTTGACCTATAAAAGTCAGGAGTACCTAAAGATGAGATATAATAAACCTCTAATAACACTGGGCTGCAAAAAATGTACCTAAATCATATAACTCAAATAATAACAAATAGTGCCAAATATGTGTTTTAACAATTAAACTATAAAAGTGAAAACAATTCTGTTGCCTCCTTTATAATAAATATATCTCTCCCTTTAACTAAAATCAATATTAGTAGATTCCAGAAGGCGCTAGAATAATGCTAGAAATTCAAAGCATAATGTGTTAAAGTTCATTTAAAAGTTTGTGCAAATGTCCCACACATAATATAACTGCAAATAGCTGTGTTTGAATCGTGCAGGAAAGATGTGATTGTCTCACTCCACAAGCAATAACCTCAAGTGCACACCCTATGTGAGTCTCCACTCGCCAAATGGTTATGACTTACATATAAATGTTCAGATTGCACCATTCCTTCTGAAGAGTATTCTCATGCTAGGAATAATAATCTGGTGGTTCCTCAGATATTGGGCAAAGAAAAAGAAACTTGCATAGTGTATTACCATAAAAACATTAAAATGTATTAAACATCCAATAACTACTCACAAACATAAAGATGTCAAAGGCATATCATATATCTCAGCTGATCAATTAGCAGTGCAATTGGCAGTCCCACACATCCTCATCAACACCTCCAGGATAATGTGTAGTGTCAATACAGATTGCCGTGTAGCTACACTCTGTCACAGCGTTCCATCCACAGATTTTTTTCAAAAGGCTAATGATGGCCATACACTAGACAAAAAATTGTTTGAAAATCTGTAATTTGGAGAGTTTGTTCGTTTATCGTCCAGTTAATGGGCACATATCAAAAATATGTTGTGACATTTTTTAGCCAAAAAATTGAAGGAAAAGTTTGGAAAACTTCGACCGAGCGGACGATAAATTGAAAGGTTAATGTGTTTCTTGTCTGAACAGTTTGCACTAGGCATATGTGACAAAACAAATGAAAAACAGATTCATTCATGTCCGTTGAAAGATTTATCGATCAAAATTTGGTTATTACATGATGACAAAATCCTTTGTTCTCACGACAATGTGTTTGTTTTTTTGAAAACTAGTTTGAACTATTTTTTGACAGGTGTATGGCTAGCATAAGCCACATGGCACAGCAACTGATCCTTAAATAACCCTCCCCTTGGACAGTTAACAATGCAAGCGCTGGCAACAATCATTTGATATTCAATGATGTTTGAATTGTTTGATTACTATGTTGGTATATGTTGGTAAATCAAAGTGTACTTTTGCAGAGCCACAAGTAGGAAAAAAAAAATCTGTTCGGTAGTTTGTACTCCCTTTTTTATAAGTGTGCTATTTCAGAGAGAGAGAACAGGCAGATTTCATATCTTTTCTGAGCTGGCAGATGACATCTGTAAATTAAAAAAAATGTGTTTTGATGTGGAGACTAAAGAGGGAAAATGCTAGAGTTTTGCATTACAGATATAAATCCTGTATGGACATATGGCAATATACTGTATGTACTATTGTGTGGGAAAATTAAATAAAAAATTCAGTGTCTTGATTGAGAGACACAGGGATTCCTGGTTGACAGCAGATTGTAAACAAAACCCCAGACAACTTTACAAAAATGATGTGGGGGTCCCTCCACAATCCATACTAGGTTCTTTTGGTCTGGTATGGATTTTAAGGGGGCCACATGCCAAAAAAAAATGGCATGGGGTCTCTTCCAAATTCCATACCAGATCCTTACCTGAGCAGGCAGCTGGGCGGGCCAGGAAAGGGAGGATGAACATGTGGCCCCCCTCCTGAACCATACCAGGCCACATGCCTTCAACATAGGGGTACTTTGCCAGCAGAGCCCCCCCCCCCCCGACAAAGCATCTTGTCCCTGTGTCGGGGGCCAGTGATTGATGGGGTCTGCAGGCGGGGGACTTATCAGAATCTGGAAGCCCCTTTTAACCCCTTCTGGACCATCTTACACACTTTTACTGTGGGAAGGCAGCCCGGTTGTGCGAAACGATGGTGACATTTCACAACCGCAATACTGACAGGAGGACAGAATAGGAAGATCCAGCCAGTGTCAGGATCACTTTAGTGATCTGCTCCTCATTCCAGCATCCGAGTTTTGGCTATTGTATTCTCCCTGTCTGTGTCTACCTGCTAGATGATTGATGTGGTCAGTCACCTGTTATAAGCAAGTTAATTGCTCAGTCCTTTGCTTGTGATAGCGAATGATACCTGTGTAATTCCTGATTGAGCTCCCTGTCTGTCTGCCCTGCTTTACTAGTTTGAATTTCCCTGTGTATGACTTTGGAACGGATTATTGGACTATTCCCTAAACTAAGTCTGCCTTTTACCTGGACTGTCATAGAACCACGCTATCTGTCTGCTAAACTGCAAGTATCTGTTTGCTTTGCTTAGTTCGCATCTACCTTGGTGTGGTGGCTAGGCACTATAGCATTGTGTATAAGTCCTGGGGGCAACCAATTACCTCTAGGCCTGCTTGCCTTAAGGGAAAGGGGGCTGCTATAGGTGAAGCACACAGTAGCTAGCTATAGTGTCTGACCACCTGTGTTGGGGTACACATGACAGCCAGTATGCAGACTTGAACGCTGTAGTAATGATATTGCAGGAAGATTGTTCTTCCCATGTCACTGCCCTCAGAGTTTTTAATGAACTGAAAATTTTGCCTGGATTATTTATGGAAAAATGGTGAGAGAAGGCAAGGAAATGTAGGGTTACAACTGAGAAGAAGCCAACTCCCACATCATAAAAGTGGGGCATGTTAACACACATGTGCCTGTGGTTCCTGACTTCCAGAACTACAACAGAGTGGCAGATTAGATAACCAAGATGGTTGCAGTTTTGACAGTTGCACCTGTTTTGATGAACTTGACTAATTTGGCCCACAAGCAATCAGGACATTTGGGCAAGAAAGCAACATATGTGCTCATACAGCAGAGATGATCTCCCATAACAATGAACATGATAAACACTGTAATAGGAAGCTGCCTAGTGTGTGAAGTGCAACAATAACATTTTCAAATATACTCCACTGGGTCAGTTAAGAGGAACAAGAGGCCTGCAGAGGTTTGGCAGATTCAATTCATCAGTCCCCTGCCCTGGGGAAACAATGGACTGAGGTATTGTTGCACATATTCAGAACTATTGCTTGTCCATCTCTGCAAATGTGCAGATCAAGCCTTAATGCTCTAATTGCTCATTGCTAATTGCTCATTGCTTCTTATGGCTGTCCCAAAGAGGTTGAAAGTGATAATGACTCACATGGCCTTGGAGCAACAGTACAGCAGTGGGTCAAGATTCTGGAGTGTACTGGCTGTGCTAGGTCCCATGCCATCCACTGCAGGTGGCTTGATTAAGAGATACAACAGACTATTGAAGTACCAGATACACAAGCTTACATTCAACCAAATGTACAATGATGAGGGGGTCCTTACACAGGCAACTCTGTTGTAAGCACAGATTCCACAGCTGGAGTGCATAATTCAGTATGCACACAAAGTTTCTGAATGAACAGATCCTAACAGGTACCAAGTCTCTGCTTATCATGCCTATGTAGGCATAAGAGGAACTCTGGCAGGAAGGTTTGAAATTATGTTTGAGTTGGCAGATGAGCTTCAGGTGGTTAGGACTCTGACTGGATAGTTGACACTTCTCAGCCAGAGTGGAAAGTGATGCATCAAACTTACTAAGACAGACAGCAATGCTCCACTGAAAAATATCAGTTTAGTTCCTCTTCTCTGCTACTTATTAATGTTTTATGGGAGGATCAGAAATGGATACAAGCAAGTGGCAAAGTATTGGCATTGTGCTCACACATCCTTGTGTAGTGGCTTTGAAAAGGAAGCACCAAATTACTAGGAATCACTGTTGAACCACCAGCATCTGTATTGTATTGAGATGGTGCTGTGAATCCAGTCTCACTGTTTGATAATGTGCTGATGGCTTGAATGTTATATTGCAGGGGTCTCAACTGGCAGCCCTCCAGCCTTTTGAGCAACTACAAGTCCCATCATGCCTCTGCCTGTGGGAGTCATGCTTGTAACTGTCAGCCTTACAATTCCTCACGGAACAGCTGGAGGGCTGCCAGTTTGAGACCCCTGCTATATTGCCATTGTGACATTCTTTGAAGTGTCTAAGAACACAGTGGTCAGTGCTACTTACCCACCTATGTTCTCCTGTCAGTCAGTCCTGCTATAGTCTACCAGTCTGCCCTGTTACAATTTACTAATTAGCTCTGATAAAGTCTACCCGTTTGCCCTACTATTGTCTGCTACTTACCAATCCAGCCTTCCATATGTCCAGTCTGCTATGGTCTAGTATGCTACAGTCCAGTCTGCTACAGTCCAATTGGCTACTGTCCAGTCTGCTACAGTCTATTTTACTATAGTGCAGTCTGCTACAGTTTGATCAGCTACAATACAGCACCGCTGCCAGCACTACCTTGTCTCTGCTCCATGTAGTCAGCCAGGAACCAATCCACCTCTGCATCAGTAAGTACCTGTTAGGTGATTGGGGTCACTTGCAGCTAAGCCCAAATTTCCAAATTTCCATGAGGGAGTTCCTGGTGGAATACCAGCTACTACCAGCTCCATCTTTAGGGAAAGCATCCAAGAGGAGGTAAGGTGTCTACTTCCACTTCCTTCATCAGCTTGAGGTAATAAACCCATTGCCAAAGGCTTAACTTACAGCCAAATATTTAATACATGTATGGAATCTCTTAAGTAGGCCTTCAGTGTTAAAACAAAAGGTTTTAAAAATGATCTAAATAATCTGAAAGGCCACTAGTTAAACTTCCTATACCACCCACAGTATACCAGCCACAATTGGGTAATCAGGAGAATTTGTCTGATACTTGTGAATCTTGGGGACCTTATAAAAGTAAGATGTTGTCAAGTATTTTTAAATTCTCTCAACAAAAAGGGTTTACTTTTTATTTTTAATACTCCATTGAGATTAACTTCATCCACTAAATTCTTTAGGGTTTTTTTTTTATAATCAATGACAGTACCTCCAGGCAGTGTTAAATATATGAAAGTGTCCCCTAAAAGCCGATCTGCTTATGCTTATGTATTTAAACGTGTCTGGTACCACTATACCTACTCCCTTATCCACTCTTTAAATTATAATTTCTTTGTCTTCTATGAAGTATTTCAAGCCCTTTTTTTCTTGAAGTGTCAGAATTGATCCAGTTTTTACAATTAAGTCATAGTATATTAGTTGATAAAATATCTGCATATGAAGCTCCTTGGATTGAAGAGGGTAAAATGTGGATTTCAGGTGGGAATTAGTGTGTTGTATTTCAGGAGGATTGAAATTAGGACATACTTGTTCATCTACTGGCTTTCAAAATATAATGAGTGAAGCATGTCAACACATTCGCAGTCATTCTCATCCATAGACATAACTCCTTATGATTCTGTATCGACTACTAAATCTTTATTTTCTTTATTGTTTTGAAGGGCATCATTTTTTTTAGAGTATAATTTCTGATGAATGCATATCTTTGAAAAGTCCAAATAGGTTGGGTTTTGAACTATTATAGATGCACATTTTGATCCCTTGCGCAAAAGGGATAGCTCAGAGGGAAACAGGGACTTACACGATAAATATAAATATAAATATATATATATATATATATATATATATATATATATATAGATCTATATACATATATATATATATATCTATATAGATACATATATATATATATATATATATAGATAGATAGATAGATAGATAGATAGATAGATAGATAGATAGTGTTCTCTAATGCTTTACTAGTTCATCTAAATTTCATTTTTTGATTGATCTTTCCTCTATGTAGCCTTTTTTGTATCTTCTTTTCTCTCTTTTTTTTTTTTTCATTTAATTGGTTGTCCAGTGGTCTGCTCTAAAAAATATAATCTTTCTATGTTGATATTATATTTAATCATTTTGGGGTGTGCATCATCAGCTAGATGTTTATCATTGGATCCCTTTTTCGTTGAGGTCTGTTTTTTAAGACTCAAAAATAGCTAAAGGTTAGTATGTAAAAAAAAAAAATCAGGGTCACAAAAGTTCCTACAAGTGTTTACAATACTTTGTTGTGATGCATTGTGAGAATTGTGTACTTTATATGGTCCCTATCTGGAGTTCCATCAAGTTAAAATATAATGTTTTACTTTTAGAAGTAGACTGCTTTGTTTCTTCCAGCTACAAACAACCTATAAAATGAAAATAAGCAGTAGCAAGAAGGATTTCAGCAAAAAACAATAAAAAATTGCAAAACACAAGTGAATAATATTACCTAGGCAATAGATGAAGCAATAAAACCACTGTAGCTTATATTCCTATTGTTTCTATATCATTCAAGTGAGTCCACATACTACTGGGTATCTTGGTAATTCTGACCATAAACAATGACATAATTATTATTTGATACAATTGTTCTGGTAAAAAAAAACTGTTTGCATTAAATGATCATTTCAATAAAAAAAATATCCTTTTTATCAGAAAGGATTGATTGTTGCTGATGAAAAATCCAACTGAAAGTAGCCAAACCTTCTTTCTTTCTTGAGTCAAACAGTTGTTTTTGAGCATTAGGATGAGCTATAATAGGAAGAAGTGAGAGCGTAACATCTGCTGAATATCCTCTTGCTTCTATGGACAGGTTTAATTTTTATTTTTGCTAAATCCTTGTGCTCATATTGTATAATACATATGATCAGGGATAATTAGACTTCATTACATTTTATCTCTAGCCATATGTATTTTTTTTTGCTTTGGGTAGAGTAGGGAATATTTTTTTTTTATTATTATTTTAAAAGTTTTTATTAAGTTTTAAGAATACATGTAGAAAGATCAGCAAAATGTATATTTTTTCTAAAAGTAAGTGATAACAAAGATCTAGTCTATTCTATTCTAGTCTATTAGTCGTCATTGCAGTTATTTGCTCTTTGTGTCCCACTTTGAAAAATGTTCTCTCACTTTCTGTACCAGTCACTATGTTTCCACCAGAAATTGAATTAAGGAGAATTCTCTCTAACAAGGACATAGTTGCAATAAAAACCCTTTTTATTAACAGGGTGGGGAAAGGCTAGAACCTTTGTTAGCATTATATTGCTGTCTGTGTTTCCATTGAAGATTTCCCCACACTTTATGCTACTGTGGAAACATTGTCACAAAGACAGGATGTGAAGGGAAATCTAATAAATGAGACACAGACAGCAAAAAGCAGAAACGCAAATCTGTTACCTTCTCTAGCCAAAAGCTGGATTATTTTACCTCTTAAAGCCCAAGTCCAGCCTAAACATTTTATGTTGTTTTGGATAGAGCACGGAAGAGATATTGCCTCTTTCAATTTTTAGTTTTTATTTTATATATAGTGTATGCACCCCTATTATGGAAATTTCATCTCACTGGCTATGTAGACTGGAAGTGAAGGGTAATGGTGACAATGGTGAGAATGTTTTTTATTGAAAATGTCAGGCACAAACAGCAGAGATCTTCCAATTGTACAGGTAGGTATAAGTAAACAATTTAGCCATATAGAATAAAGTGCTCCATCAAGTACAATAAAATTGGGTATACATTTACTGGGGACAGATTAAAGTAAATTAATTAGAGCAAGTATAGTGTATGTATAGGCTTTGTAATGCAAGGGAAGGTGTATTTTGGCATTTTCACATCTGTTATGTCAGTCTCATGCTTTGGTGTCCCACTAGTGACCAAATTCCAAATCCCATTTTTTTGTGGGGACACCACAAGAACATACAGTGTTCAATATTTTGTCATGGGGTGGGGGGGGCCTGATGCAATAAGCAGACCTTGCTTTTTAGTGCCAGGTCCCATGTGACATTATTTGGAGCCAAGAAAGTTGCAATAATTCATAATGAAAGCCAAAACTTAGATTTTGGCTTTTTAGTCTCACTGTTGATTGTTCAAGCTGGAGTGTTAAGCAACTTTACATCAACAGCCAGTACATAAACGGAAGTGTTTAGATTTCATAACAAGTTAAAATAATTTGATGTTATTGTTTGCTTGGGAAACATGCCAATCGATTACATCATTTGTTTAACACTCTTCCTGCAATATCTGCAGCAAATGTTTTAAGATAATTTATCTAGGCAATGTCAATGATCCAAATTACAAAGTAAAGCTTTCTAGAAAAGGCGCGTACGCAGGCTGTTAACTTGATAGGGGTATATTAAGCTTTAGCTTTTTGCTTTGTTTGGAATTACTCAGCGCAAATACCTATAATTTTTGTTACTAATTCTTTTGAAATGTGGAAACGGAATTAGTTTATGCAAAACATATTTGTACTCTCAAAAGCAAGTGTAACGTAATTTACCTAATGAACAGAGCAGACCCTTAACTACTTCAATGCTGGGCACTTTCACCCCTTTCCCGCCCAGGCCAATTTTCAGTTTTTAGCACTGTCACATTTTGAATGACAATTATGCGGTCATGCAACTTGTAACCAAATTACATTTTTATAATTTTATAAAGACAGATAGAGCTTTCTTTTGGTGGCATTTAATCATCACTGGGCTTTTTTATTTTTTGCTAAAAAAAAGGAAAAAAGACTGACATTTTTTCTTAGTTTCTGTTAGAAAATTAGAAAATAAAGAAGTAATTTTTCTCCTTCACTGATGTGCACTGATGAGGCTGCTTTGATGACCACTGATTAGGTAGCACTGATGAAATGGCACTGAAGGGCACTGATAAGGTGGCACTGATGGGTGGCACTGATGGGCACTGATAGGCGACAATTATGGGCACTGATAGGTGGCATGGATAGGTAGCACTGATGGGCACTGATGGGTAGCACTGATGGGCACTGAAAGGCAGCACTGACTGGCATCACTGATGGGTACTGATTGGCCTCACTGATGGACAATGACTGGCATCACTGCTGGGCACTGTTGGGGCTGAACGATGACGAGTGCAGCGAAAGTAGTCATATCACTTCATCCCAGAATAAGAGAGCCACCCTGCTGCCGTCATTTGTCTATACGGCAGGCAGGAGGTGGTTAAAAAAGGTATTGACATAGTTACATAGTTACTAGACATGTGCACAACAAAAAAATGAGTTTATTTTCGTTTCGTTTTTTTAGTTTCCGTTGATTCGTAACGATTTGTAAATTCGTACGTCGTCGGTGTTCGTATTCGCAACGATTCGTGAATTCGTAAGTCGTCGGTGTTCGTATTCGTAACGATTCGTATTTTCGTTAGAGTTATTTTTTCGTTGATTTGTTTTTTCGTTTAATTTTCGTTTATTCGTTTATTCGAAATTCGGACGCATTCGTATTTATTCGTACATTCATAACATTCGTAGATTCGTAATCGGAGCATAATTCATAATTTTATGTAATGTGTATGCTATTATTACATTTTAACCACTTCAGCCCCGGACCAATTGGCAGCCAAAGGACCAGGCCCCTTTTTGCGATTCGGCACTGCGTTGCTTTAACTGACAATTGCGCGGTCGTGCGACGTGGCTCCAAAACAAAATTGACGTCCTTTTTTTCCCACAAATAGAGATTTCTTTTGGTGGTATTTGATCGCCCCTGCGGTTTTTATTTTTTGCGCTATAAACAAAAATAGAGCGACAATTTTGAAAAAAATGCAATATTTTTTGCTTTTTGCTATAATAAATATCCCCAAAAAATATAAAAAAAACATTTTTTTTCCTCAGTTTCGGCCGATACGTATTCTTCTACATATTTTTGGTAAAAAAAAAATCGCAATTAGCGATTATTGATTGGTTTGCGCAAAAGTTATAGCGTTTACAAAATAGGGGATAGTTTTATAGCATTTTTATTAATATTGTTTTTTTTACTAGTAATGGCGGCGATCAGCGATTTTTATTGTGACTGCGACATTATGGCGGACACATCGGACATTTTTGACACATTTTTGGGACCATTGTCATTTATACAGCAATCAATGTGTGACGGACCTAGCCGGGACACGGGCTGTTGGAGGGGACTGAGTGCGAGCCTGTTGCCTTGCGATTATGGGCCCTGGCATTTGGGGGAACAGTGCTCTTTGAGCTGCAAGCCTGGGACCCCTGAGCTGGTGATACTTGGATTCAGGTCCATGCTGGCCCCCCAATACACATAGAATCTGTATGTGTATTTGGCATATTAGCAAGAGATGCTAATGTCATGACTCATGAACTCCAGCCACCTGTGTTATGTAATTGAGTATAGTCTGGCTTGTAGAAGTGTTTCACCTATTGTTGTGTGTGCTAATTAACCCTGCAATTGAATGAAGGAGCCCAGTGTTGATTAAGATAATTAGCTCATGCTAATTAGGTTAAGCTTTAGTCATCTAGCTGTATATATGTGTGACATGTCAAATAAAGATTGATTCCTGATGTAGCCTACACTGGTGTTGTCTGGTGACTTTGTGAGCTAAGGGGTCTTGGATTGTATGGTACCGGACGGAGGAAGCATTTACGGCGGACATCTTGAGTACGGGGTCCGTCACAATTGGCTGGCAGCGGTGGGATCGTGCTTCCTTGTCGTGAACACATCCAAACCATCACCTGGATCCAAGGCCCGGATAGCAGAGGTACAGATACATCATGGAAGAGGAATTCGGAAGGAGGTTGCGAGAGATGCGGATACAACACGGAGGACCAGTATCGGTGCAGGTCCTGCTGGGATGGTATGATTCTGTTCGCCTACAACTCTGGAAAGAAGCGCTAGCCTGTGAGCAGCGACACCAGGGAAAAGTTCTCCCCTCCATCCATGTAAGGTACTGGTCGCAGTATGAAGTACGATTGCTGTTATTGGGGGAACAACCGAAGCAGGAGTGGACAGCTGAGTTAAGCAGGCTGATCCGGGCAGAAATGCGTTTGGACGAGAGCTACAGAGCCCTCCGGTGGTATGTAGCCCAAGTGTGCCCGTGGACAGCGGATGACAGGCCCACGGAAGGCTTTGATTATAATGGCCTGGGATTGTTGTACTGGAGGCTGTCCGAGGACCCCGACTTTGGGAGTGATCTGGAGTGGCGTTTGGAGGAAATAATGGAGCACAGAGAGCAAAGATTGAACGTCTCGGAAGTGCTCTGGGCACAGGAAGATTTGGAGTTCCTGGCCGCTCAGGAATGGGAGCTTGAGATCGCCTACATACAGCTGCTAGACACTGCTCAGCAGCAGGGTGGGGCTCCCTTTGCCTGGGACTATGAGGAAATACCAGCAGACAGCTCTGAAATCCTGGCTGAAGAGTCGGCGATGTGGCATAGTAACAGAGTGCTTTGCCCACCTGCCCCCGCAGCTATGGACGCGGAGGTCTTATGGCGGATGCAGGAAGTGCTGACAACAGGGCAGAGCTCTGCTAACCTCTGCCCAGCACCGATGGCATCTTCTAGGTTCCACGGACAGGTGGTGAACCTCTATCCCCAGCCATCAGTTGTAGAGACTGGGGATTTAATAGACTTTTCTGCTGAGGAAAAACAACCTCATGAGCCTCCATCAGAAGAGCTGGTATTAGGGCCAAACTTCACTGAGCTCTGCCCAGCACCAACGGCAGTATCCGTGGAGTTACAAGGAACTTCTCCAGCTGAAGCGCAGGTCACCGGACAGAGGGTCCAAGACCTCTGCCCCACACCGGTGGCAGTTATGGAGGCTCAGGGTGAGAAGGTGGCAATCACTTCCCAGCAGCAGATACAGGGGGAGAAGGGAGAGGAGGTGTTTGTCGTCCCTCCCCAACAGTTGGCCAGGGTGGAGAAAGCGATCTTTCCTCCCCAGCAAAGATTTGTGCACCTGGGAGACAGTACCAGAGACATGTTGTCCCAGCAGCCAGATGAGGGAATGGAAAAGGAAGCCAGCCTCCTGCCCCAATGGTTTGCTAGAGCGGAGGATGTGGAGTCCCCAGCAGAAGTGCTGGCAACAGGGCAGAGTGCTACCCACCTCTGTCCAGCACCAGCAACAACTGTGGAGTTCCAGGAAGCCGGGGCAGTCGGCCTCTCTCCCCAACAGTTAGCTGGAGGAGATGATGTAGGGAAGCTCCTACACCCACCTGAACTGCTGGCAACGGAACAAAGTGCTGCTGGCCTCTGCCAACAACTAACAGAGGGCAGATTTCCTGTAAAGGGGGATGGGACTGCAGTCCCCACCTGTATACCCCAGGGATGCTGGGCTGTCGGCCCAGATCTCCAACAGCATGATGGAGTGAGCCCAGTCACCCTGTCTTCTCTCCAGCGGCTGAAAAGACTCCAGGGAGAAGGGCCAGTCCAGGCCTCTCCCCAGCGGCGGATATGTTCTATGAGAGAGGCAGAAGTTGGCTGGGTGAGTCGTGCTCTGTTTGGAACAATTTGTTTGGGGTACTGTGTGGGTACAGGCATTAGAGGACTGGAACCACTGACTAACTTCGGAGTCAACCCGTCTGGGGTCTCCTCCTGTGTTAGTCTCCTGCCGAAAGGGGAGAAATGTGACGGACCTAGCCGGGACACGGGCTGTTGGAGGGGACTGAGTGCGAGCCTGTTGCCTTGCGATTATGGGCCCTGGCATTTGGGGGAACAGTGCTCTTTGAGCTGCAAGCCTGGGACCCCTGAGCTGGTGATACTTGGATTCAGGTCCATGCTGGCCCCCCAATACACATAGAATCTGTATGTGTATTTGGCATATTAGCAAGAGACGCTAATGTCATGACTCATGAACTCCAGCCACCTGTGTTATGTAATTGAGTATAGTCTGGCTTGTAGAAGTGTTTCACCTATTGTTGTGTGTGCTAATTAACCCTGCACTTGAATGAAGGAGCCCAGTGTTGATTAAGATAATTAGCTCATGCTAATTAGGTTACGCTTTAGTCATCTAGCTGTATATATGTGTGACATGTCAAATAAAGATTGATTCCTGATGTAGCCTACACTGGTGTTGTCTGGTGACTGGGTGAGCTAAGGGGTCTTGGATTGTATGGTACCGGACGGAGGAAGCATTTACGGCGGACATCTTGAGTACGGGGTCCGTCACACAATGCTATTTAAATGCATTGATTCCTGTATAAATGACAGTTGTAGTGAAGGGGTTAACCACTAGGGGGAGGGGAGGGTTTATGGGCTGTGATGTGTGTGTGTTTTTTTTTACATTAGGGGCGGGGCTGACGTCTGACGTCATTGATCGGCTTTCCCGATGACCGGGAACAGCCAATCAATGACAGGCAGAGTTTACACATACCTCTCCCCGTTCTTCAGCTCCGTGACCCGATTGCGGGACACCAGCGGACGATCGGGTCCGCTGGTCCCGCGGCCGGGGTCACGGAGCTCCCGACCGGGCCGCGAGCGCGCCGCTGGCGGCCCGCACGCAACCCATGGGCAGCAGGTACGGGATTTTGCCTGCCCGTGCCATTCTGCACGCGTATATGTGCATGAGGCGGTCGGGAAGCGGTTAAGAGACATGGAAAATTACGAATCGAAAAAAAAGTTACGAATGTACGAATTTTTTCGCTCAATCCATTCGAAGCACGTTAAGCAGCGCCATTGTAAGAGACACGGAAAATTACGAATCGAAAAAAAAAAGTTACGAACGTACGAATTTTTTTCGTTCAATCCATTCGAGGCACGTTAAGCAGCGCCATTGTAAAGGACACCGAAAATTACCAATTCAACAAAAAAAAAAAGTTACGAATGTACAAATTTTTTCGTTCATTTTGATTTTCGTTGTTCCTGTTTTTGTTTTTTGGATTTTCTTCATTCGTTGATTCGTTGTTTCTAATTAGTTTTTTTCGGATTTTCGTTGTTTTCGGATTCGTTCGATTCGAACGATTCGTTAAAATTTTTACCGAATTGTTCGTTCATTCGTACGATAACGAATGAACGAAAATAACGAAATTAAAAACTAAAAACAAAACGAATTGCACATGTCTAATAGTTACATAGCTAGATAGGTTGAAAAAAGACACAAGTCCATCCAGTTCAACCACAAATAATAAAAAAAATAAAAAATAATCCCATATACCCCATTCTATACCCACAGTTGATCCAGAGAAAGGCAAAAAAAACAGCAGCTCATGCTCCAATTTGCTAAAGCAGGGGAAAAAATTCCTTCCTGATCCCCCGAGAGGCAATCGGATTTTCCCCGGATCAACTTTACCTATAAATGTTAGTACCCAGTTATATTATGTACATTTAGGAAAGTATCCAGGCCTTTATTAAAGCAATCTACTGAGCTGGCCAGAACCACCTCTGCAGGGAGTCTATTCCACATTTTCACAGCTCTTACTGTGAAGAAACCTTTCCGTATTTGGAGATGAAATCTCTTTTCCTCTGGACGTAAAGAGTGCCCCCTTGTCCTCTTTGTTGACTGTAAAGTGAATAACTCAACACCAAGTTCACTATATGGACCCCTTATATATTTATACATGTTGATCATATACCCTCTTAATCTCCTCTTATCAAGGGTGAATAAATTCAGTTCCTCTAATCTTTCCTCATAGCTGAGCTCCTCCATGCCTATTATCAGTTTGGTTGCCCTTCTCTGCACTTTCTCCAGTTCCCCAATATCCTTTTTGAGAACTGGTGCCCAAAACTGAACTGCATATTCCAGATGCGGTCTTACTAATGATTTGAACAGTGTCATCACTTCCATCACAAATCCCAAAAAATAAGCTTTATTTCTAATTTAAGGTTTTTGGAAGAGGCTTGCTGAGGCATTCAAAAAATTGCTTAATGTCCACCACTAAAGCAAAGGAAAAACATTGCTGTAATGTCTACAGTACATTAGTTCCAGTTGATATAGGCAAATTCAAGGTACCGTAATACATGATGCAAAATCACAGTCTGAATAAATCAATTACTACAAAAGATATAGACTAAGCCCCCATACACACGGTCGGAAATTCCGACCACAAAATCCAACCGATTTTTTCCGACGGATTTTGTCCGAAACTGGTGCTGCATACACATGGTCGGACAAAGTTGTCGGAAAATCCGATCGTTCCGAACGCGGTGACGTTCGTTGCGTACGACAGAACTACGTAGAGGCTAGTAGCCAATAGCTTTGGTCTCGTAATTTGATCTGAGCATGCGTGGCAAAAAGCCCACTAGAGCCCACACATGATCGGATTTTCCGACAACATAATCCGTTTGGACTTTTTCCATTGGAATATCCGACCGTGTGTATGGGGCATAACACTTATTCAGTGTTGGGCTAGGGTAAGGGCAGCTTGGTGATTTAGCGCTGAGGGCCTGCCATATAATACTTTATATTACATTGTTATTTGATGTGTGCTTTTCAAACAAAGACAATAAACATATTTATAGAAACCTACCATCGATTTTCTTGGTAGGCCAGACCTAACAACATATTTGACACAAGTAAAATATAGAATTTTACTTGTGTCAAATATGTTGTTAGGTCTGGCCTTCCAAGAAAGCCGATGGTAGGTATTACGTATATTCCAACAATATGTATATAGGAGCTTTATATTCAGCACTTCCTCCACATCTTCCCCTCAATTCAGACACAACAGGAAGTAAGAGGAAATCTTCCAAAGTGATAAAATTTGTCCTCATAACAGGTGTTTCCGTTGGAAGATTGCCCTTTACCTCTTGCTCTGGGTTCACCCCTAAAAGTTTGGCTTTCCCTCAAAAATGTATCTCATTGACAAAGGTCACCATTAACAACAGAGAGGTGAATATACCTGCAGTGCTGACATATCTTTACCTATTAATGTGTGTTCACATGCTTTAATACAAAGTCTATGGGCATTGCTATGGTTCAGTATTTGGAGCCATCTAGTGACAAAATACTGGTAATGCACTTGTATATTATTATTATCTCCAAACAAGCAAAAAGACTTATACAGGAAGTGACTGTTGTTTTGATCTGAAGGTTGACCTTTTTACCCAGGATGCCGGGTGACCTACCCATGGACACCCTCTCTTGCAGTGCATGCTGGGTAGGAGATAAAAGGACCCGAGCGGCCATCTTAGGTCTCTTGGGATCTTGTGGCCAGCCTGTGAGGAACTGTGCGGAGGCTTCCCGGAGACAGCCACTCACAGACATTGAGGAGCGCAACCCCGCTTGCTTGCAAAAGTGATCTGACGGTGCCTGAGAGACAGTGACCGGATTGAAGATCCAGAGACACTCATCCGAGCATCAGAGGATTGGGTTCATCCAGCGGAACGGAGCAACTGGCCCAGCTGACAGAGAAGCAAGCTACAGTCACCGGACCAAAGTTACTACACGGAGCACCGATCCAGTGGGTGAGCGGGTCACGGCCCACAGTTTGTTAATCTTCACACGCAGTTAGACTCACACACAGGCCTCACTGGAATTTGTAGTTCCACAGGGGAGAAACAGAGCAACTGACACTGAGCAGGCTTGAGGCCTATCTACTCTGGCGCTACAAGCATTGTAAATTAGTTAAAGAAGTTACACCAGGAGCACCTTCACCTCAACTTAACTTTTCATAGAGTGTGGATTACAAATCACAAAGAAGGTTCTTATGCTAGCGAAGAAAGAAGATCATGGACTAAGTACTTTAAGTGAGATCTCACGTATAGCTTTAAAAGTAGGGGGAGCTCCCAGGTATATATATATAAATATATATTGTTTGTAATTTTTGTGCTGAAATTCATTGTACTGTCGTCCTATGTTGGGATGACAGCACAATTACTGTAACCACCCTTTGAAGTATATTCAGTAAAATAAATTTGGTTAAGCATCCAGTTGTGTGGAGTATTGTTTTCTCCAAGCAGGTGGAGCAAGTGAGTCCTGAGGATACAACACAGGTATATTGCATTACATGATATTGTACTGTATTGTATTGCACCACAGCTGTGTCAAGCTGTGTCAAGGGGACTGAGTCAATTCAGGGGGGTTCCTCAGCAGAGTGCAGGCCCGAATCAAAAATTCATCCGCTCCTTCGGGGGGTAAGTTCTACCTACCCAATGGTGACACAGACAGCATTAAAAACTTGATAGGTCTAACCCTACTACCTAAAGAATTGGATTTTATGGCCAGCAAGGGAGAGAAGCATTAGAAACAGAAAAAATATTATTCTGAAGCAAAGAATCTCATCAGCCATGAAAATTACATCTAAGGCTAGTTAGGTACAAGGACATATATCTATCTTAGAAGGTCTTTTATGGGTCAAAGGGGTTTAATTTTTAACTCTCTCTGAAAATCCACTCTAAAAACATACTCTTCAATTTATAACTCACAAGGATACATTAGCACAAAAGGAGACAATGTAGATGAAAACAATAATGGAATCTTATACACACAGAAAAGTTACTTTAGCCTTTCTCTTTTTATTGCTTCTGCAAAGGTCAATGTAAAAATTGAAAGACAAAATTAAAAATTTTATTTTAATTTCTATTTTTTGCAGTGAATAAAAATATAAAATACTGGGGCATTCTGTGAAATGTAAATGATACTGCTGAAAGTTTTAAGTAGTGTTTTGTCAGATTGGCAGATTTGATAAAAATTTTATAAATCATATTCAGTTTTAAAATGTACATTTTTAAAATTGAAATCTTAAGGTCAAATAGGGATATTATAAAGAAGGATAATGTTAAAAAATATAGCAGAACATTTGCTATAGCAGACCGTGATAGAACATCATGCAACATTATTAGTGAAATTAAGTACATCTAAAAGCGTAAGCCTTCAGAGCATCCCATTCACATTTTTAATGCATTTACTCTGCAATTCATGTACATAGTGCAGCTCTGGATACGTTTGGTAAGTAGACTAAATAGTTTTGTATACTATATACTGTACTGAAATGCTTTGCTGTCTGTAATGACATGTATACAATTCCAGAAAGCAACTGCTTCTATATGCACTCAATGTGATGGCTTTGTTCTTTTTGAAGTCTTTGTGTTTTCTATTATTAAAATGTAAAATTCCTTAAATAAGAGAATATCTTCCTTACAATCATTCCAGATGAAGTAAGACCTCATCTGGAATATGCATTTCAGGTTTGGGCACCAGTTCTCAAAAAGCATATCTGGGAACTGGAGAAAGTGCAGAGAAAGGCAACCAAACTGATAAGAGGCATGGAGGAGCTCAGCTACGAGGGTATATTAGAGGAACTGAATTTATTCTATCTTGAGAAGAGGATATTGAGGGGGATATGATCAACATGTACAAATTCATAAGGGGTCCATATTGTGAACTTGGTGTTGAGTTACTCACTTTAAGGTCATCACAGAGGACAAGGGGGCACTTTACGGCTATAGGAAAAGAGATTTTGTCTCCAAATATGGAAAGGTTTCTTTCCAGAAAGATCTGTGAAAATGTGGAATAAACTCCCTCCAGAGGTGGTTCTGGCCAGCTCAGTAGATTGCTTTAAAAAAGGCAAAAAGGCCTGGATTTGTTCCTTATTGTACATAATATAACTGGGTACTAATATTGATAGGTAAAGTTGATCCGGGGAATATCCAATTGCCTCTCGGGGATCAGGAAGGAATTTTTGCCCCTGCTGTAGCAAATTGGATCATGCTTTTCTGGGGATTTTTGCCTTCCTCTGGATCAACTGTGGGTATAGGATCGTGTATATGGGGTTGTATGTTTTTTTGTTAGTTTTTTGGGTTGAACTAGATGGATTTGTGTCTTTTTTCAACCTGACTAACTATGCAACTACCGGTATATGTAATATATCTAAACACAGGAACAAAAAAGTATATGTTGGAGCTTATCGGTGTTTAGATGTTTTGATTCCTTTATTTTTTTCAGGCTAAATATTTTTTCTGCAAGTACAGAAAAATTCCTGTTGAGCCTGTCAGAAATCCAGTGTCTTTGTAACTTCTTCACTTAACTGATATTGTTATTGGCTTTTCCCAGATATCTACTTTGAATTACAGAGCACCTCCTTCTTATGTAACGGAAATGGGTAAAGGAGGAGGTGTTTGTATTCCAAATCAGGAAAACAGCCTAGGATGACAATACTGCTCCCCAAAGAGGCATTGCAGTGAGTGAGTGTTGTCAACCTGGGGCAGGCAGTGTATTATTGCAGGATCAACCAGTGAAAATAAAGAACAAAAAAGATTAAAAAAATTAAAAGTAAACTGCAATAGATTCTATTTTTCACTGTAAAGTTTAGTTACACGTTATATAATTTTTTTACTGTTATTTAAATTTTTTTTCTTAAAAGCATTTAAACAAGTTTGGAGACTGAGTTTTATTGTATTTGTAACCAATAGGGTACATCTAGTAAACTTGTGAAAAAAGTAAATATACTGTAATTGCTGTTCTCTGAATATCTATAAGCTGTTCATTATTTATCTAGCAATATATTCCTGGGTTTTATATTTGACATACCAGCGTCTGTCTTTAACTTGTTTCAAGTCACTGAGTCATCACATAACTTATGGTACTAGTAATACTAGTAGTTGCACATCTAATTAGGTCATCTATATCAAAGTCAACTTTTTCTTTACATCCTTTTGCTCCAGATGTATCTAATTGTGATGTACAATTGGGGTTATTTTATTTACATTTCCTCCCCACTACATTCATTGTTCCTTTATATAAACAATTAACTAAGCTCTTCACCCTCCTGCACCATGTCAGGATGTAAGAAGCAAATTTTCTGTGAAGCATTTTAAGATCTTGACTTGAAACAAGGCTGCTTTTTATTTTTGTGGAAATAGGGGAATGACGCAGGTTGAGCTGATACCAAACTTTGGTTACACAAGTTCATTACTTTTCAAAAATTTCTGTTTTTTATTTTAGTTGTTTATGAACTTGGCTGTTTGTTAAACATGAATTTATAAATACTAATAATCATTTTTGATTAACCTAATCATTAAATACTTACAAATAAAAGTTTTTTTTTTTTTTTTAAATAATGTTTATTATTTATTTTCTGTTTGTTACATTAACACTGAAAATTTGTGTTGCTTGCATATCAACATTTTGTATATTGTGTTTTTGGCATTATAATGAAAAAAAAATAGCTATTAAATGGAAGATATGTAAATGTCAATGAACTATTCTGTGTCTTGAAAGTCACTGAGGCGGAAGGCGTTAATTGTCAGCTTTGGCTCACAGGTGTGGTGCTAAGATGAGGGTTATCACTTCAGAAGCGTGATCAATCCTGCAGGAGGAACATAATTAGACATTGGGATGGCTGCCTTTTACCTGTGGGTATCAAATTCTACTACTTTTTGCCACTGCAATTCACTTCAATTTGCATATTTCAAAATTAAGCAGCGATCTCCGTCAAACAGGGAAATAATATTAATAAGTAAACTATAATTAAGTATTAGAAATGTGCTTCTGGCTACTAAAAAGCAACTCAGTTTAATTTGCACATTCCTGTGGATAGTGAGATTTAGTATGTCAATGTGCACCTTTAGTATTACTTCCATCAGCAAATTGCAGTCAACCTGTACTCACTAGGGTGCATTAAAAAGTCTGTTCAACATAACAGTTGTCAAAAAAATGTCCATTTTCTAAAAATGAAATTCTCACTTTTCATTTCCCTGCTTCTACTACAGCTACGAGGAAAAAGTTTGTGAACCCCATGATTTATTGGAGTTTCCCCATCTATGTGATCTGATCTTTATTTAAGCTACAATTATACAGTATATGAGATAGACACAACAGTTTGCATTGCTGTACCTTTTATAAATAGTTTAAACAGTCAAGACAATTTATAAAAAATATATATGATCCCTATATTTAGCAACAAACCTTTATTGGCAGCAATCACGAAGAAACATGTTTTGTAGTTGCTCATTGAACCTGCTTTGTGGTTTGGAACTATTTTGTCTCACTGCTGTATAAAATTGTTCTAGTTGATATATATCTTTGGGACCTTGCCCTCTGAGGAAGTCCCTTAACCTCCCTGGCGGTTTTCCCGAGTGTGGCTCGGGGTAAAATTTCAGCACCATTAGCGGTAACCCCAAGCCACACTCGGAATTGCATTGCAGGATCCTGGTGCGGTATACGGTATACCTTGTCCCCAGGATCCTGCGATGTCCCCCCGCTGTGTCCGTGGGCTCTGTCCTCCGCCTGAAGCCTCTCTGTGCCGGGCTCCGTTCCCTGCGAGCGTCGTGATAGCGGCAAATTTAAAAAAAAATGAAAAATCATAATAAATACAGTACACTGTAATCTTACAGATTACAGTACTGTATGCAATTATTTCACATCCCTTTTGTCCCCAGTGCTTTGTTCAATGCCCAGCATGCAGTTTTATATTATATATACTGTTCTTTCTGCCTGGAAACTTGAGATTGTCCATAGCAACCAAAAAGTGTCCATTTACATCAAAAGTGGTTTTAAACTAGAAAACAGCGATAGTAAATTAGAACACTTGCAGAATTGAGCGATAGTAAATCATGGGGAAATTTATTTTTTTAATATTATATTATTCTTTTTTAGAATTATTTATATTTATTTATTATATTATAATTTGTGATTTTGTGTTTCAAACTTCATCATACCCGGGATATCTACTAGACTCCTGGTGGACAGATTTAAGTGTGTTATTGCTAAGAATTACAGGCCTACAATATAAAATGCCAAATTTCTATGCAAAATAATTGTACCGCTTTGAAACGCAAAAATCTGACATAATCATACCGCCAGGGAGGTTAACAGTAGGAAATACATCAGAGAGATATCTGACAGACATAGCTCCAGCATGGTTGATGGAGGACGCTGATGTGGTGGCAGTTTTGAATGGTAAATGGAGGAAAAGTGAGGGACCAGTTGAGGGACACAGTAAGATGCTGGTAATGAATTAAGCAGCTAGTTAACTGTATGCAGTTACAGAAACAGTGGTTTATTAGGACATGGACTTATCAACGGATATGTATGCATAAACGTCCTATAGATCTTGAGAGCTATCTGAGTATGCAGGAGTGGATGTGATCTTCAGAGACAACAGAAAAATTAGGGGATTGTGCTGAATCAAGCTATGATATTCATACAATTTAAGTGGGAGAGTCACAGATCATTACTTACTGCATTTACCACCAGAAAATTACAGTCTTATATATTGCCCATGTTATGAATGATTCAAGCATACCTACACTCTAGTGAATGCTTCAGTCACTTTCTGGCTGCAAGGTTGGATTACATGCAATGATGATTGCATCTTTATATGCCCTATCTGGCATGAATGAATTAGGCAGATCTATGCTGCAGTGCATATTTTAGCAGCTTTCCTACTGCAAACTGACCTGCCTTTATGAACACTACATGCTAAATCTGCTGACTATATGCCTTACTGCTTGCTTTAGCGGCATGCCTTCACATTCTTGCTACTATGCTTCTATCTACTAATACATGCTTTTTTGGCCCTGTTGCTGCTTGCTTCAGGTATGTTTATGCTACAACACTGAATTTGTTGCCTGCTAGATAACCTCTCTGGCTTTTACACTTACCATAAACACTGTCATTATTATGAATACTGGGACGACCATACCTCCCAACTTTTTGAGATGGGAACGAGGGACACCTATTAGCAAAAGTATGTAGGCATAGGACACACCACCTGCCATGCCCCCTTAACCGATTCCTGACCGCCTCACGCCGATGTACGTCAGCAGAATGGCACGGCTAGGCAAAACCACGTATAGGTACGTGGCCCTTTAAAAGCCTAGCCGTGGGTCGCGCGCGCGCCCCTGGGGGCGCTCTCGCGACACGGTCGGGAGCTCCGTGACCACGGCCGCGGGACCAGTGGACCCGATCGCCGCTGGTGTCCCGCGATCGGGTCACAGAGCTGAAGAACGGGGAAAGGTCTGTGTAAACAAACCTCTCCCCGCGCTTCCTACTCTGCCTGTCATTGATCGGCTGTTCCCTGTCATCGGGAAAGCCGATCAATGACGTCAGATGTCAGCCCCGCCCCCTAATGTTAAAAAAAACACACGTCACAGCCCATAACCCCTCCCCTCCCCCTAGTGGTTAACTCTTTCACTGCCAGTGTCATTTATACAGGAATCAATGCATTTAAATGGCATTGATTGCTGTATAAATGACAATGGTCCCAAAAATGTGTCAAAAATGTCCGATGTTTCCGCCATAATGTCACAGTCACAATAAAAATCGCTGATCGCCGCCATTACTAGTAAAAAAAAAAATATTAATAAAAATGCTAAAAAACTATCCCCTGTTTTGTAAACGCTATAACTTTTGCGCAAACCAATCAATAATCGATAATTGCGATTTTTTTTACCAAATATATGTAGAGTAATACGTATCGGCCTAAACTGAGGAAAAAAATTGTTTTTTTATATATTTTTTGGGGATATTTATTATAGCAAAAAGCAAAAAAGATTGCATTTTTTTCAAAATTGTCGCTCTATTTTTGTTTATAGCGCAAAAAATTAAAACCGCAGGGGCGATCAAATACCACCAAAAGAAAGCTCTATTTGTGGGAAAAAAAGGACGCCAATTTTGTTTGGGAGCCACGGCGCACGACCGCGCAATTGTCAGTTAAAGCGACGCAGTGCCGAATCGCAAAAAGGGGCCTGGTCCTTTGGCTGCCAATTGCTCCGGGGGTGAAGTGGTTAAAGAAGAAATAAACAAAAAAAAAGATTAGTTAAACCCACAAGTGCTTTTTTTACCACTACTGTTCCTTTATACTGGCTTTTGACATTTACAAATGCAGCAATTTAAAACTTGGATAAAACACTTTTTGATAGATAAGATGTGTATTTTATATACAACTCTATAGATCAGACTAAAATGAGGGACAAATGAGGAGGAAAGAGGGTCAGAGGGACTTCTCTGTATACGTTTTTGTTCTTGTGTTTAGAGTTACATATAGTTACATAGTTAGGTTGAAAAAAACAAAAACAAATCCATCTAGTTCAACCCAACCCAAAAAAAAATAAAAATAAAACATACAATCCCGTATACACAATTCTATACCCACAGTTGATCCAGAGGAAGGCGAAAAAACCCCAGCAAAGCATGATCTAAATCAGGGACAGTCCCTCAAAATCAGGGACAGTTGGGAGCTATGGGGATGACCCATATATCTATTGAATGTGGATTTTTAGGGAAACACTGCTATAGAGTATGAAGCATATACTATGTACAAACTGTTTATGCCCTGCACAGAAAGAGGATTTGTGAAATTAGCTACAAAATACCATATAAATTGTAATCAAGCTGGTATCATTATTCCCTGAATATAGCTAATCAAAAGGTACTACAGATACTGGGGAACCTATGTTTTCAAGCATTTGTATTGTGACCTCCATTAAAGTGGAATAAGAGAATATGGTGGACACAAAAAGTATATATACAGTACATGGTTAAGGATTAACCCAGAGGAAAGTAATGTACACAATACCATCCATGCAGGGAATGTATAGATGAACTTTAAGTGGTTTTAAATGCATATGTTGGATTTTTCTTGTATAATAAAGAGTTTGATATGTTTGTATAAATTGTATGTCTCAGGTTAAATATCTCTAGATAGAGGGGATTCAAAATGTTAATGGAATGTAAGTAGGAATAAATATAAGGCAGGCCATAGATTATGCATTTTTTTTTCTTCCACCACCAGTGGAAGGAAAGAAAGTTTCTCATGCTGCGCTATTGTATTTTGCCAGTGGGGAGCCTTCCGTGTTGGCAGAACACAATGATTAGTGTTGCCGACTATAGCCGGCTGGCAGCATTAATCATTTGGGGAAAAACCCAACAGGCTGGTTGTACACAAGTCAATCGATTTGTGTACAACCAGAGTATCCATACATGGATCAAAATTCAGCCAAACCCTGCAGAACCAGCTAATTTGGATCCATGTATATCCAGCTTAACCATGAGTGATTAGTGATGTGATAAGCTACTATTCACATCTATTCCCCTCATAATGCGTGTGAGGGGAATAGATGGAGAAACTTGGTCCTGAAGCAGCCAGTCACTAGACTTGAGCACTGTCAAATGCAGGCAGGATTCAATGCAGGTAGGCAGAGTCATTAGCTTTATCTAAGATCAGGTTAGAGTGACCTGAAACTTACACAGGGTTCTTTTACTACTACTTTACTACTACTTCCCACTACTGCTGGTAAGCAGGTTGTCATGGAAATGATCATCTAAATAGTTTGGGAAACTTTAGAATCCTCAATTGATTTTGTCATTGAAAGCCCTGTGTCAAAAATTACCAATCACAGCCTCCTGCCACTAACATACCAAAATCGTGGAAGCAAGCACCTTGCTATGCAACTACTGTAATTGTCTATATGGTTGCATTATGCCCCGTACACGTGGTTGGAAATTCTGACGAACCATGTTGTCGGAAAATCCGGCCGTGTGTGGGCTCCATCGGACTTTTTCCGTCGGAATTTCCGACGGAAAAAATTTGAGATCCTGTTCTCAAAATTTCCAACAACAAAATCCGATCAGACTTTTTCCGATCGTGTGTAGAGAATTCCGACGGACAAAGTGCCACGCATGCTCAGATAAAATTACGAGACCAAAGCTATTGGCCACTAGCCTCTACGTAGTTCCGTCGTACGCAACAAACGTCACAACGTTCAGAATGATCGGATTTTCCGACAACTTTGTCTCACTGTGTGTATGCTACACCAGTGTCAGACAAAATCTGGCGGAAAAAATCTGACGGATTTTGTGGTCGAAATTTCCGACCGTGTGTACGGGGGCTTATGGTTATGTTTTTTCTATGTTTATGTTATACCCCCTGCTTCCTTTACTAGACAATTTTTTTTGTAAATATCTGACTTTTGCTTTAATTTGTTCTTCACGTCCCTATGTGTTTGTAAAATGGCAAGAATTTACAATAAACACGTATTTGCTAAAAAAGTACCAAAATATTTTGATATAACTGGGAATGCAAACCATGTAGATCCTCAAGCAGTGAAGTTGTTAACATAATTATAGTTACTCCATCACACTTTATAAATTATATAGGATTTTTTTGCAAAGTCAAATGCATTTTAAACCTTTTCACCTGCATCATGTTTTTTTCACCTGCATAAAATGTGCACTGATCATGTTGTTTTATGGTGGCATTTATTGCCTTGTACGCACAGCCTATAGTGAAGTAAATCTACACATTTCTGTTTCAGAAGCTTGTGTTCAAATATGAAGTATATAGCATGGCACTGCATAGGTTAACCACTTTCAGACCGGACCAATTTGCAGCCAAATGACCAGGCCCCTTTTTGCGATTCGACACTGCGTCGCTTTAACTGACAATTGCGCGGTCGTGCGACGTGGCTCCCAAACAAAATTGACGTCCTTTTTTTCCCACAAATAGAGCTTTCTTTTGGTGGTATTTGATCACCGCTGCGGTTTTTATTTTTTGCGCTATAAACAAAAATAGAGCGACAATTTTGAAAAAAATGCATTATTTTTTACTTTTTGCTATAATAAATATCCCCAAAAAATATATAAAAAAACATTTTTTTTCCTCAGTTTAGTCCGATACGTATTCTTCCACATATTTTTGGTAAAAAAAATCGCAATAAGCGATTATTGATCGGTTTGCACAGAAGTTATAGCGTTTTCAAGATGGGGATAGTTTTATAGCATTTTTATTAATAATTTTTTTTTTTATTAGTAATATGGAGATCTGCGATTTTTTTTGTGACTGCGACATTATGGCGGACACATCGGACATTTTTGACACATTTTTGGGACCATTGTCATTTTTACAGCAATTAATGCTATTTAAATGCATTAATTCCTGTATAAATGACACTGGCAGTGAAGGGGTTAACCACAAGGGGGCAGTGTAAGGGTTAAGTATGCCTAGGGGTGTGTTTCTTACTGTGGGGGGGCGTGGCTGTCAGCTAGTGAATGCTGATCTCTGCTCCAATCACAGAGAGCAGAGATCGGCGTCACTAGTTGCTAGGCAGAACGGGGAGATGCTGTTTATCTCGGCATCTCCCCGTTCAGCCTTCCCGTGAGACGATCGCGGGGGTCCCCGCGGCGATCGAGTCCGCGGGGACCGCGATCGGACTCACGGGGTCCCGACCGGCGCGGGAGCGCGCCGCTCCCGGCGCGCTCCCGATGGCACGGACAGGCTAAAGGAGGGACAAACATCTTGCTGGAAGCTCAAATGTGACCATTAAACTTTACAACATTGCCAAGATAAATACTTGAACTTATAATGACTTTTCTCTTCTCCCTTTCTTCCTAAGCCATTATCTATAGAGCCTATTGTAAATTATCTGTAGCTGCTTGGTATCATTGGGGTTGCTATTTTCACCATATACATTTATATTCTTGGATATTCTACTGCTGCCGACTGGATGTCTCCTTTTGGCACTCAGATGCTTTGCAGCAGTTTATATCAGTATATATATTATATATATTATATATATATATATATATATATATATATATATATATATATATATATATATATATATATATATGTTTAATCACTGACATTTAGCAGGTATAAATTAACTTCTCATTTTTTTTCATAAAAGTCAATATAGATGTTAAAGCACTCTATACAGAGTTGGTGCTGTGTTGGAGATTATACAGCCCTGAACTTTTGACTGATACAATAAATGCCTTTTTCATTATTTCAGCTTCTCTCTGGCTGGGTGTGACAATCAATGTCTTACTTTTGGCACCCTCGATTAACTCTATGTTAGCAATCTATTTCGTGAGTATACCCAAAACTATATCTCTTGGTGTGCCACTAATATTTCTCAGTGTCCACCTTTTGGATCTAATCAACCAATATACAATTAATGATATGTTGTAGCTTGGTCTTAGTGTGCCCTCTGTGGTCGGATGGCGCCCTTTGTGTCCTCTGCATTGCCTTGGTGGCTCTGGGTTGGCAACACTGAGAGTCTTTGTCTGGGTAAGCTATTGCACTCTGTGCAGGGACGGACCTGTCAGAGAGTCCACTCTCCCATATGGGGGGATCGGATGATTACGGACCGCCTGTCTGTTTTCATCCGATCCGCCAGGCGGATGGAAAATAGGACATCCATCCATCTGAATTTTGTGGGTCAGGGCGGATCGGATGTCAGCGGACATGTCACCGCTGACATCCGACGCTCCATAGAGACAATAGAGCGACCATTCAGATCCGCCGGAAAAAACTGACAGGCGGATCTGAACGGTCCGCACATGTGAAAGGGGCTTAAGTTTGTATTGCTTTATATTATTATGGCATATTATGGCATACAGGCGTTACAGTACCCCCCCCCCCCCCCTTGGGCTTCCCCCTCCTCCTGGAACCCAAGAACATGAGGATGAGATCCTTGTCAATGATGTTACCCTCGGGTTCCCAGGACCTCTCCTCAGGACCACAATTCTCCCAATCAACAAGATAGAAGCGTCTACCTCGGACGGTTCTAGAGGCGAGGATCTCTTTAACGGAGAAGATGACGGAGGAGCCGGTGACCGGAGCAGGAGCGGTGACCTTGGGGGAAAAGTGATTAAGAACAAAGGGTTTGAGGAGGGAAACATGGAAAGAGTTGGGGATGCGGAGGGAAGGAGGAAGATGCAGCTTGTAGGACACGGAATTGATCCGAGCCTTGATCTTGAATGGGCCGAGATAGCGGGGACCCAACTTGTAACTGGGGATGCGGAACCTGATGTACCTGGAGGAGAGCCATACCCTATCACCAGGGGAGAATACAGGAGGAGGTCTCCTTTTACTGTCAGCATGTCTCTTCATGCGCGAAGAGGCCAGGGCAAGCGACTTTTGGGTCTCTTTCCAGATGGACGACAGCTCTTGGGTGACTTTGTCTACAGCGGGGACTCCGGAAGAAGTGGGGATGGGTAGGGGGGGAAGAGGATGACGGCCGTAAACCACAAAGAAAGGTGATTTAGAGGAGGACTCAGATTCTTTCAGGTTGTAAGAAAATTCGGCCCAGGGCAGGAGGTCAGCCCAGTCGTCTTGACGAGCAGAGACAAAGTGTCGCAGGTAGGCCCCAAGGGTTTGGTTGACCCTCTCCACTTGTCCATCCATGACCACCGATATGGTAGTGTGGCCGTGGGAAGGAGGAAGGTCCGTGATGAAGTCCATGGCTATGTGGAATGGGGATGCGGAACCTGATGTACCTGGAGGAGAGCCATACCCTATCACCAGGGGAGAATACAGGAGGAGGTCTCCTTTTACTGTCAGCATGTCTCTTCATGCGCGAAGAGGCCAGGGCAAGCGACTTTTGGGTCTCTTTCCAGATGGACGACAGCTCTTGGGTGACTTTGTCTACAGCGGGGACTCCAGAAGAAGTGGGGATGGGTAGGGGGGGGAGAGGATGACGGCCGTAAACCACAAAGAAAGGTGATTTAGAGGAGGACTCAGATTCTTTCAGGTTGTAAGAAAATTCGGCCCAGGGCAGGAGGTCAGCCCAGTCGTCTTGACGAGCAGAGACAAAGTGACGCAGGTAGGCCCCAAGGGTTTGGTTGACCCTCTCCACTTGTCCATCCACGACCACCGATATGGTAGTGTGGCCGTGGGAAGGAGGAAGGTCCGTGATGAAGTCCATGGCTATGTGGACCCAAGGTCGTTCAGGCACGGGCAGAGGGTGAAGAAGACCAGCAGGCTTTTGGCAAAGGGGTCTTGTCTCAAGCACAAATAGTACAGGCCTGTACGAAGTCCGTCACATCCTTCTTAAAGGAGGGCCACCAGTAATGCCTGGAAATCAATTGGGAGGATTTCTTAACTCCAGGATGACCAGCCAGATGAGAGGAGTGACCACATTTAAGGATCTGGAGACGAAGACGTGGAGGGACCAAGGTTTTCCCAGGAGGAACTTGCAGCAAGGAGGCAGGAGCTGAAGAGATCAGACACTCAGGGGGTACAATGTGTTGTACAGGAGACTCGGACTCAGAAGTATCGGTGGAACGAGATAGGGCGTCAGCCCTGACATTCTTGTTCGCAGGACGGAAATGGATCTCGAAGTTAAAGCGGGCAAAAAACAACGACCACCTAGCTTGGCGTGGGTTTAATCGCTAGGCGGACTGGAGATAGGAGAGATTTTTGTGATCCGTGAAGATCGTGATGAGGTGAACGGATCCCTCAAGGAGATGTCTCCATTCCTCAAGGGCTAGCTTAATGGCCAGTAATTCACGGTCTCCGATGGAGTAATTCTTTTTGGGGGGAGAAAAGGTCCTAGAAAAGAAACCACAGGTGATATTCTTGCCCTTGCACGGCTCCAGCTCCCACAGAGGAGGCATCGACTTACAGAAAAAAATGGTTTGAGAGGATCAGGCCTGGATAAAACGGGTGCAGAGGCAAAGACGGACTTGAGGTGGTTAAATGCCTCATCAGCTTGAGGAGGCCAGGACCTCGGATTCGCGTGCTTTTTGGTTAGTGCCACAATAGGCGCGACAATGGTGGAGAAGTGAGAAATGAACTGGCGATAATAGTTGGCGAATCCGAGGAAACGCTGGATGGCCCGTAACCCGGTAGGACGTGGCCAGTTCAGGACGGCAGAAAGTTTCTCAGGGTCCATCTGGAGACCTTGTCCAGAGACTAAGTAACCCAGGAAGGGAAGACTGCAGCGTTCAAAGAGACATTTCTCTAGTTTGGCGTAAAGATGGTGGTCCCGGAGCCGTTGGAGCACTTGACGGACATGAAGACGGTGCTCCTCTAAGCTAGAGGAGAAGATCAGGATATCATCCAGATAGACAACCACACAGGAGTACAGCAAATCTCTGAAAATCTCATTCACAAAGTCTTGGAAGACCGCAGGAGCATTGCATAAACCAAAAGGTATGACAAGGTATTCAAAGTGTCCGTCACGGGTGTTAAAGGCGGTTTTCCATTCATCGCCTTTACGGATACGGATGAGATTATATGCACCCCGGAGGTCCAGTTTGGTGAATATGTGTCAGAGAAATACCGTGCTTCGTCGCCGGGTTCCAGGGATGCGCACGCGTGGTAGAGCGGCTCAACGAACAGTACAGGTACGCCGGGTAGCGGGTGCGCATGCGCGGGTCCGTGGCACTCGGGTATCTGACACAGCTCAGCCAGTGCGGCTCACCGCTGTGCGCGGCGCTGACAGAAGACGAGTGCGCATGCGCACTCGTCCGGGTATCCCACCTGACCACTCACCTGGCCTATAAAAGGCTTCCTCTGTTTTCTCACAAATGCTGGTTTGTTGTCTCTTCCTGAGTCTTGGCTCCAGTCCCTGTATCCAGTATCCTGTATCCAGTACCTTGTATCCAGTACCCGTATCCTGTACCTGCTTGTCTACCTGTGCTTGACCTGGAATCCGCTTGACTACCTCTTCTGCCTGATTACCTGTGCTTGACCCTCGGCCTGCTTACTGGACATTCTCTGAGTTACTTACCTGTGTTTGACCCCTGGCCTGCTTCCTGGATACCTCTGCTGCCTGATTACCTGTGCTTGACCCTCGGCCTGCGTGCTGGACATTCTCTGAGTTGCTTACCTGTGTTTGACCCTCGGCTTGCCTACCGGACTGAGTTACCTGTTTTACCCTCTGCTTCGGTGTTCTGGACCCCAAGTTCTCACATGCACCTCAGGGTTCTTCTGCAGTACACGTTCTGGTACCTACAAGGCCTCTGTCTCCTCACAGTCCTGCCAGGTGTCTACTTCCCGTGCAGCATCAGCTTCTCCTGGTCAACGTCGCTACTGCACACCACCTGCAACACACCTGCTGGCAACCCGTGCATCTTTGTGCCCGGTGTCCTCTGTATCCACTCCAGAGGCATCGTGCACCTAGTCGCAAGGGGAGCAGCTCTCAGCATTTCGGCCCGGGTGAGTACCCCTGACAATATGCTTGCTCCACGCAAACGGTCAAAAAGTTCTGAGATAAGAGGCAGAGGGTAGCGATTCTTTATAGTGATTTTATTAAGACTACGATAGTCAATGCAGGGACGTAAGGACCCGTCCTTTTTGGCAACAAAGAAGAATCCTGCTCCAGCCGGGGAAGAAGACTTGCGGATGAAACCTCTCTTGAGGTTCTCCTGGATGTACTCTGTCATAGCTTGTGTCTCCGGGATGGAGAGAGGGTAGATCCTGCCACGGGACGGAGTGGTCCCAGGAAGAAGATCGATAGGGCAATCAACGGGTCTATGAGGTGGCAAGACCTCAGCTTGTTTTTTGCAAAAGACATCAGCGAAGTCCTGGTATTGCTTGGGGAGACTAGGCAGAGAGGCAGCGATGGAAACTCGTTTAGTGGGCACCGCTTTGAGGCAATGCCTATAGCAAATGTCCGAGGCCGACAGAGCTGGTTCACCCCTTGAGGCCCTATGCCAGCAGGTGACAGCCCTTACTCAGGCTGTACAACGCCTCCAGGATGGATACTTCCAGATCGAGGGACGTCTCCAACACTTGACCTTCTCTACTAATCAAGCAGACCAGTCACCTCCTGCAGCCAGCACCTCTACTCTCTCCCAAGCACCTGGAGGTGTTCTCCCTGCTTATGTCATGTCTAACCCAGATCCCAGGGTCCCCACTCCAGAACGTTTTTCCGGGGATCGAAAGAAGTTCCGCTCTTTTAAAAACTCCTGTTTATTACACCTGACCCTGCAACCCAGGACTTTTCAATTGGAATCCACCAAGGTGGGTTTCATTATCTCTCTGCTCTCCGATGAACCTCAGGCCTGGGCACACCACTTGATGGAACAAAAGAGTCCACAGCTGGACTCTGTAGAGACTTTCTTCTCCGCCATGTCAGCACTATATGAGGACTCCCAACGCACAGGTACGGCGGAATCCACTCTGCACACCCTATCCCAGGGTAGAAGGCCTGTAGAGGACTATATAGTAGACTTTCGCAAATGGGCCGCAGATACAGAGTGGAATGAGTCTGCTCTGAAGTACCAATTCCGTTTGGGACTCTCCGAGACGTTAAAGGACGAACTGGCTCGGGGAGAGGTCCCCACCACGCTGTCAGACCTCTGCCAACTTGTCACTAAACTTGACCGTAGGTTACGGGAACGACAGGCAGAGAAGCTCCAAGGTCCCCGGCCCACCTGGATGATGCCCCGGGTCCCCTTGGCTTCTGCTCCTTCTTGGAACTCCCGCTCTTCCCCCCATGGGGAACCCATGCAGTTGGGCCTGGCCCGGTCCCCCCTGTCTGCTGAAGAAAGACTTTGTCGTCGACAAGCCAACCTCTGCCTCTACTGCGGAGGCACCGGTCATTATCTACAGAAGTGCCCAGTGAGACCCAGTAAGTGCCCTCCTCGGTCCCTTTTTAGCTCACACACTACTGGAGTTCCTCATTCTCATTTGACTGTTCCACTTTCCCTACAGGTAGCGGGAAAGGCCTTCCAGCTGGGAGCCATCCTTGACTCAGGGGCATGCAGTTGCTTTATGGACTTGACCCTAGCATGGCACCTGAACCTTCCTTTGAAAACCAAGAAGCAACCCCTCCAAGTCCAGTTGGCTGATGGCTCTCCACCCTGCTCAGGACCTGTTACCCAGGAGACCGGTCCTATCCTGACCTGCACCAATTCGGGGCACCACGAACTTTTACGTTTCGATGTAATCCACTTTCCAATGTTCCCCATCATCCTGGGGTATCCCTGGTTACAGGCCCACAACCCTCGGATTGACTGGATCAACAGAGAAGTGGTGTTTTCTTCCCCTTACTGCCTGCAGCACTGCTTCCCGGACAAATCCACAGGATCTCCCACCTGTCTTGCCATGCAACCCAGTCCCAAGGACCTGCAACATGTTCCAGCACCCTATCGAGATTTCATGGACATTTTTGATGAGAAAAAGGCTGAAGTTCTTTCCCCTCACCGTTCATATGACTGTCCAATTGATCTCCTGCCAGGGGCTGAGATCCCCTTCGGAAGAATCTTCCCCTTATCAGAGACTGAACTTCAAGCCCTGCGGGTTTATATTGATGAAAATCTCGCTAAAGGGTTCATTCAACCATCCTCTTCCCCAGCAGGGGCTGGAATCTTCTTTGTGGAAAAAAAAGACGGTTCCCTCAGACCCTGTGTGGACTACAGGGAACTCAACAAAATTACTATCAAGAACAGGTACCCACTCCCACTCATCCCCGAACTTTTCCAGCGGCTCAGGACTGCCAAAGTCTTCACCAAGCTCGATCTCCGTGGGGCCTACAACTTGGTTACAATACGCTCTGGGGATGAGTGGACGACGGCCTTTAGATCCAGGTTCGGCCACTTTGAGTACCTGGTCATGCCTTTCGGGCTCTGTAACGCCCCAGCTACCTTCCAGCATCTTGTCAACGACATCTTCCGTGAGTATCTGGATAACTTTCTCATTGTGTACCTTGACGATATTCTGATTTTTTCCGACTCACTAGAAACCCACCGTCAACATGTCCGGAAGGTCCTCCTCATCTTACGTAAGCATGGGCTCTATGTCAAAGGGGAGAAATGTGAGTTCGAGACAGATACCATCCAGTTCCTGGGTTTTATCATCACCACCGGAGGAGTACTGATGGACCCACAAAAGGTGAAGGCAATCCAAGAATGGCCTGCCCCCACGGACAAGGTCAGTCCAACGTTTTATTGGTTTTGCAAACTTTTATAGACGGTTCATTCAGGGGTTTTCTGCCATTGTGTCCCCGATCACTCAACTTACCCGTCAGCAAATCAAGTTCCAATGGACGCCCCAAGCGCAAAGCGCATTTGAAAAGCTCAAGGAACTTTTTTCATCTGCACCCATCCTGCAGCACCCTGACCCAGAACTCCCCTATGTGCTAGAAGTGGATGCTTCAGATTCTGCTACAGGGGCAATCCTGTCACAGAGAAGTGGCCCAAAGGCCTTACTTCACCCGGTCGCCTTCGCCTCCCGAAAATTGAGTCCCCCAGAAAGGCGACCGTGAATTACTTGTGATTAAGTTCGCCCTAGAAGAATGGAGATATCTGCTGGAGGGAGCCTCCCAACCCATTCTCATCTTCACAGATCACCGCAATTTGGAGTACCTCAGGGCAGCAAAATGCCTTAGACCCAGACAGGCCCGTTGGGCCTTGTTCTTTTCCCGATTTAACTTTCACATCACTTACCGTCCCGGCTCCAAGAATGGCAAGGCTGACGCCCTATCCCGTATGTTTCTGGACACAGAGTCTTCTAAAGAACCTGCCACCATCCTGTCCACCCATAACTTCCTCCATGCCAATCAAGCTGACTTAACCGTAGCCCTTAAACAAGCCTCCAACCAGTTTTCCACTCCTTCATTACCCTTTCTTGAAAAGAAACAGGACTTACTTTGGGCTCATGGCCGAATATTTGTTCCTCCTCCAGTCAGGCTCCAAGTCCTGCAGACCCTTCACGATCACAAAATGTCCGGCCATTTCGGAATGCAGAAGACGGCTGACTTGGTAAGTCGGTCCTACTGGTGGCCGGGCTGGAGAAAGGACTGCCAAAATGATGTACTTTCTTGTAACACCTGTCAAAGGAACAAGGGGTCCAACATTAAGTCCTGGGGACTGCTACGACCTCTACCCGTCCCTGAACGTCCATGGAAGGAAATCTCTATGGACTTCATTGTAGACTTGCCTCCCTCAGATTCCTTTACCACAATTCTGGTTGTGATAGACCACCTTTCAAAGATGGCCCACTTCCTGCCCATGAAAGGTACCCCTTCGGCTACCGCCACCACAGACATTTTTATCAAAGAAATTATAAGACTACATGGGGTACCAGCTAATATCATCTCAGACCGGGGGGTACAGTTCACCTCTAAGTTCTGGAGAGACCTCTGCAAATCCCTTGAAATTAAATCTTCCATGTCTTCAGCATACCACCCACAAACCAATGGCCAAACTGAGCGCACCAATCAGACTCTTGAACAGTATTTGAGATGTTTTTGTTCATATTCCCAAGATGACTGGTCAGGCCTGTTACCCTACGCAGAGTTTGCTTACAATAACTCCTTACATTCTGCCATTAACCAAACGCCCTTTTGGGCAAACTACGGCTATCACCCCTCCTTTCTTCCAGATTCCATTCCAGACGTCTCTACTCCAGCTGCACAGGAACTGGTCAAGCATATCCAGGACAACTTTCTTCAGATCCAACAGGTCATGAAGGAAGCACAAAGGGGGTTTGAGGTACAGTATAATCGAGGCAGGAAGGAATATCCACCTTTCCAGATTGGTGAGAAAGTTTGGTTATCAACTGCTAATTTGAAACTCCCCTGTCCATCCCGGAAACTCGGTCCCAGGTTCATCGGTCCTTTTGAGGTCAAGAGGGTGATCAGTGTCCTTTGAACTAAACCTTCCCAGTTCCTATAGGATCCATCCAGTATTTCATGCCTCTTTACTGAAACCTGTAATTGCCAATTCTTTCCCTGACAGGCAGATGCCACTTCCTCCACCAATCACCATCCAAGGAGAGGAAGAATTCGAGGTTGAGAAGATTCTGGATTTCAGTAAAAGAAGGGGGCAGGTTCAGTACCTAGTCAAATGGAAGGGTTATCCCCCTGAAGACTGCTCCTGGGAACCATCTGAAAATATCCATGCCCCCCGTTTAATACGAGAATATCACCAAAGACACCCTGAATTGGGCATCCGGAGGCTGCCCTTAGGGGGGGGGGGGGGGGCACTGTCAGAGAAATACCGTGCTTCGTCGCCGGGTTCCAGGGATGCGCACGCGCGGTAGAGCGGCTCAACGAACAGTACAGGTACGCCGGGTAGCGGGTGCGCATGCGCGGGTCCGTGGCACTCGGGTATCTGACACAGCTCAGCCAGTGCGGCTCACCGCTGTGCGCGGCGCTGACAGAAGACGAGTGCGCATGCGCACTCGTCCGGGTATCCCACCTGACCACTCACCTGGCCTATAAAAGGCTTCCTCTGTTTTCTCACAATTGCTGGTTTGTTGTCTCTTCCTGAGTCTTGGCTCCAGTTCCTGTATCCAGTATCCTGTATCCAGTACCTTGTATCCAGTACCCGTATCCTGTACCTGCTTGTCTACCTGTGCTTGACCCGGAATCCGCTTGACTACCTCTGCTGCCTGATTACCTGTGCTTGACCCTCGGCCTGCTTACTGGACATTCTCTGAGTTACTTACCTGTGTTTGACCCCTGGCCTGCTTCCTGGATACCTCTGCTGCCTGATTACCTGTGCTTGACCCTCGGCCTGCCTACTGGACCTTCTCTGAGTTACTTACCTGTGTTTGACCCCTGGCCTGCTTCCTGGATACCTCTGCTGCCTGATTACCTGTGCTTGACCCTCGGCCTGCTTACTGGACATTCTCTGAGTTACTTACCTGTGTTTGACCCCTCTCCTGCTTCCTGGATACCTCTGCTGCCTGATTACCTGTGCTTGACCCTCGGCCTGCTTACTGGACATTCTCTGAGTTACTTACCTGTGTTTGACCCTCGGCCTGCGTGCTGGACATTCTCTGAGTTGCTTACCTGTGTTTGACCCCTGGCCTGCTTCCTGGATTCCTCTCCGGCCTGATTACCTGTGTTTGACCCTCGGCTTGCCTACCGGACTGAGTTACCTGTTTTACCCTCTGCCTTGGTGTTCTGGACTCCCAGTTCTCACATGCACCTCAGGGTTCTTCTGCAGTACACGTTCTGGTACCTACAAGGCCTCTGTCTCCTCACGGTCCTGCCAGGTGTCTACTTCCAGTGCAGCATCAGCTTCTCCTGGTCAACGTCGCTACTGCACACCACCTGCAACACACCTGCTGGCAACCCGTGCATCTTTGTGCCCGGTGTCTTCTGTATCCACTCCAGAGGCATCGTGCACCTAGTCGCAAGGGGAGCAGCTCTCAGCATTTCGGCCCGGGTGAGTACCCCTGACAATATGCTTGCTCCGCGCAAACGGTCAAAAAGTTCTGAGATAAGAGGCAGAGGGTAGCGATTCTTTATAGTGATTTTATTAAGACTACGATAGTCAATGCAGGGACGTAAGGACCCGTCCTTTTTGGCAACAAAGAAGAATCCTGCTCCAGCCGGGGAAGAAGACTTGCGGATGAAACCTCTCTTGAGGTTCTCCTGGATGTACTCTGTCATAGCTTGTGTCTCCGGGATGGAGAGAGGGTAGATCCTGCCATGGGACGGAGTGGTCCCAGGAAGAAGATCGATAGGGCAATCAAAGGGTCTATGAGGTGGCAAGACCTCAGCTTGTTTTTTGCAAAAGACATCAGCGAAGTCCTGGTATTGCTTGGGGAGACTAGGCAGAGAGGCAGCGATGGAAACTCGTTTAGTGGGCACCGCTTTGAGGCAATGCCTATGGCAGGAAGGACCCCAACTTTTGATGTCCCCCGAGGCCCAGTCGAGGGTAGGAGAATGTAGCTGAAGCCAGGGTAGGCCCAAAAGGATCTCAGAGGTACAGTTGGGTAACACAAAAAAGTCAATCTTTTCATGATGGAGAACTCCAATTTTCATGAGGAGAAGTTCGGTGCGATAACGCACGATACAGTTCAAATTTTGACCATTTACAGAGGTGATGAAAAATGTTTTGACAAGACGGATGACTGGAATATTAAATTTGTTGATGAGGGAGGCTTTAATGAAATTTCCTGCAGAGCCAGAATCCAGAAAGGCCACAGCGGAGAAAGGGAAAAAGAAATCCTCACTGGCACGGTCAGACGTGGAGAGGAAGAGTCCACACCTAGCAACGCCTCTCCCACGTTAGCTAGGTGCGAGCGTTTCCCTGACGCTGAGGGCGGATAGAGCAATCCTTTAAGAAATGGTCGGGGCTGGCGCAATACAGGCACAGATTATGGTCTCGGCGGCGAGTCCTCTCTTGTGTGGTCAGGCGTGACCGATCCACTTGCATAGCCTCCTCAGCGGGAGGCGCAGGAACGGGTTGGAGAGGATTCTGGAAGAGAGGTGCCAGGCGAGGAAACCACCTGACGCGACCAAAGTCTTTTTCTAGGCGTCTTTCGGTATAACGCTTGTCAATGCGGGTGGCCAACTGGATGAGTTCAGACAGGGTAGCAGGAATCTCTCGTAAGCAAAGGAAAGCACATCTTTGACATGACTGGATAGACCTTTTTTGAAGGTCGCGCAGAGGGCCTCATTGTTCCAGGAGAGTTCAGATGCCAGGGTGCGGAACTGAATGGCGTAATCGCCTACTGAAGAATTCCCCTGGACGAGGTTCAGGAGAGCCGTCTCGGCAGAGGAGGCCCGGGCTGGTTCCTCGAAGACACTGCGGACTTCAGAAAAGAAGGCTGGAATTGAAGCTGTGGCAGGATCGCCACGGTCCCAAAGTGGTGTAGCCCAGGCTAGGGCCTTATCAGATAGTCGGCTAACCACGAACGCCACCTTTGACCGTTCTGTGGGGAACTGGTCCGACAACATCTCCAGATGGAGAGAACACTGGGATAGGAACCCTCGGCACAGCTTGGGGTCCCCATTGAATTTGTCAGGAAGGGACAGGCGGACTCTAGCAGCAGCAACTCGTGGTGGAGGAGATGCAGGAGCTGGCGGTGGAGATGGCAGAAGCTGCTGTAGCATAGCAGTCAACTGCGCCAATTGCTGTCCCTGTTGAGCGACCACCGTGGTCAGATCCGAGAGGCTTGGCAGCGGGACCTCAGCGGGATCCATGGCCGGATCTACTGTCACGTTCCGGGTATGGCGGAGAACAGGAGGTGGATCCCCTATGCCAATGAGGCGATAGCACGGGTTGTATTGGAGGACCGGTTCTAATGTTGCTACTGGTTTTCACCAGAGCCCGCCGCAAGGCGGGATGGACTTGTAGCGGCGGTAGCAACCAGGTCGTGTCTCCCAATAGCAACTCGACCCCACTGACAGCTGAGACAGGCGCGGTACACAAGGATTAGGCAGAGGCGAGGTCAAACGTAGCAAAAGGTCAGGGCAGGTGGCAAAGGTTCGTAGTCAGGGGCAACGGCAGAGATCTGGATACACAGTAGGAGCAAACACAGAAACGTTTTCACTGGGCACTATAGGCAACACAAGATCCGGCCAGGATAGGAAGGGGAAGTGGGAATAAGAAGGATCTGGGAAAATGCTAATTGGGCCAGGCACTAATTGACTGTGCGCTGGCCCTTTAATTGAAAGCAAGGTCGCGTGGGAAGAAGCCGACGGAGAAGGTGAGGGGAGCGGGATGCGATCCCCGGGCGGGCCGAGGATCGCATCCCGGAGACAGGGCAGCGCCTGCGGTCGGGGGAGCCGACCGAGGCGCTGCAGGGCAGAGGACGCCATGAGCGCTCCGGGGTGGATGGGACACCCGGAGCGCTCGGCGTTACACTCTCATTTTTTTCCAAAGTAATTTAAATGTAATTTAAAATGTGTTATTTTTATAAAAACCTTTTGGTACTATTTTGTTTATGACACCTTTAAAATCCAACTAAAAACCTTCCTGTATATATGTTCTATCCAAGGAGTCTGTTTGAGTCTGTCACTAGCCCACACCACTATCTTTTTGTGGTGTTTATGCATTCGGGCACATTTGTGAGAATGGTTTTCCCAGCATTTGCCTTTTTCCTTTATTTGTGATGTGAACACTGAGCACAGAGGTGCACATATAGATTTTTATCCTATTTCTTGGATAGGGAGGGTTATTCGAAAATGTAATGGTAGAAATCTTTTATATCAGTTTGAGACACCTCCAGTTAAGGTCTATAGATCTGATCTACACACATTTCAGCAAGGACTCACTAACATTATTTGGCAACAAAAAAACGCAAAAGGTCACTAGATCATGTCTCTGCATTCAAAACACAATGGTGGTCTGGACCTTCAAAGTATGCAGGTTATTGTAGTGCATTGTAACCTTATGGACCACATTATTATCCTTTAACAATTGGACAAAGTACAAAAATGTAGATCTATTATTCTCTTATTTCTGTCCCCAATTCTGCAAGTTACAGGGTAAAAGAAGAATTTATTCCAGTCATTTTACTAGGATTGTGGCAACTGCTGGCAAAGTTGGTGATTGAGGCGCTGGGCTGAGTCTTCCATAACTGTTGTTGTGTTAGCCTGTTAGGCACATGTAGCGATTTGGGATCGTGGGCAGAATATTGCTGAGATTCTGCCCACCACTGCATCCCCGAATCCAAATCACACTGAAATGCTGACAAAACACAGCCCATGTGTTTGTGTTTCATTCATTTTTACTGGCACCACAATGTGGTATTTTTTTGCTGTGATTGTTGAGTGACTTATCGCATGAACAGTCAGGACCTAATAGGCTAACACAACAGAAATTATGCAAGACTCAGCCTCAGCATATTTTATAGGTACAAGGAAGTCCAGTTTCTGTTTAATTATGTCCCTTAAGACCCCCCCCCCCCTCACTATCATGTTTGGCCACACTCACTTTTTTGCAGCGGCGCGCGTACCTCCCTGTCATGCCCCTCATTCTCAAGCTTGAAAGTTGGGAGGTACGTTCTGTATGTATGGACTTTGCACATTACCACCTCTTTTGCATAGTATGCTGCGTAAAAAAAAAAAAATCAGTAAGTGTGCTGCCTTCCACAAGATGGTGCCCCTTTGCACCTGCCCAGTAAGGTTGGCTATTACAGTGCACCACCAATCTCACTGGGCAATGTTCATAAAAACAGGAAGTAGGCAAAACTGAAATCCGGTTGGTTGGAGGATCAAGGATGTGATTGCTTACTATGAGCAACACATAGGTTTTCCTTTTTCCAGTCATTATGAATGTGGTGCAATTTGTGCTATTTAAAAATAATTTTACTTAGTACATGCTGCTGAACCCCCCCCCCCCCCCCCCCCCCCCCCAGAACAAAAAATGATCTACGGCCCTGAGGCTGGACGATAGCCAACCTCACTGGGCAATGTTCATAAAAACTGGCAGAAGGCAAAACTGAAATTTAGGTTAAATTTTCAAGAGGACCTGAGAAGATAGAATTAAGAATGTGATTGCTTACTATGAGCAACACATAGGGGATTATTTACAAAAGGCAAATCCACTTTGCACTACAAGTGCAAACTACAAGTGCAAAGTGCACTTGAAATTGCAGTCGCTGTAAATCTATGGGGTAGATCTGAAATGAGGGGAAGCTCTGCCGATTTTATCATCTAATCATGTGCAAGCTTAAATTATGTTTTTTATTTTCCTTGCATGTCCCCCTCAGATCTACAGCGACTGCACTTCCAAGTGCACTTTCAGTGCAGTTTCAAGTGCAAAGTGGATTTGCCTTTAGTATTTGCCTTTGAATTTGGAGCAACCAATTTGTTTTATTTAAAAATACTTTTAATTAGTACCTGCTGCTGAACCCCCCAGAACAAAAAGTTATTTACGGCCCTTTTGAAAAGGGGTCTCTTTTGTCTAAACCTAGACAAAAAAAAGATCATGAAACCCTGCTTGTCAAATTCACCTGAACTGGAAATCCTTTGCCACTGGCTTAATCCCTCTCAAATGTCCTGGGAAGGTTGCAATACAGGCATCCACTGTTCTACATATGGTATCCTGTGCAAGCAACTAACATGTTGTAGCCTCCGTGTACATGTTACAAAAGCACAGTAGGTGGACATGAGCTGCCTCTTTTGAAGTATAGGTAGCTCTGGTTCTCCCACTGTCACTTTACTCCATTTAACCATGCCGGGTTTTGCAGGAAGCACCTGATTCTACCAAGGGGAGCAGAAGTAATGAACTATTGGTCTCCATAACATTGTGCGGTACCCTGATTGTGCATTGGGTGCTATCATAAGAGAATTCTGACACTATTTTCAAGGCTTCCTTCACCCAGGCATATGCATATTTTCTGCATGAATTGCAGGCGTTTGCTGGCAGAGCTAGCAATAGATCCTGCCTAAAATACATACCTAAAATACTCACATTTAGATGTGTTTAGATGCATACAATTCTTCTAAAAGCTTCATAGATGTAGATGCAGCTGTGTGTGGTCTCATTGATTATTATAGTGCCTACATTTAGATGCATAAAGAACTGTAAGTTGTACCTATCAAAACAGAGTAACATGAGCCCTAATGGTCCTCTAATGCTGTGTACACACAATCAGCTTTTCAGACGGGAAGTGTTGGGTGTGAACTTGTTGTTGGAAAGTCTGATCGTGTGTACACAAGTCCGTCACACAAAAGTTCACGTGTGCTCGGAATCAAGCAGAAGGAGCCGCACTGGCTATTGAACTTCTTTTTTCTCAGCTTGTCGTACATATTGTACGTCACTGAGTTCCCACGTTTGGAATTGTTGGCCAACATTTGTGTGACCGTGTGTATGCAAGACAAGTTTGAGACAACAATCTTCGAACAAAAATCCACGGTTTTGTTGGCGGAAAGTCTGATCGTGTGTAGGGGCATAACTGTTTACATGAGCAGGTTCCCTGATGCTGCTGTATTCTATAACAAAATATATTTTAAAAATGCTTTATTTATAAGTCAATTTCCTTCTTATTTCAACCTTGAAGCACCTGATTCTTTACCTGAGTGTTGTTGCACCTTGGAATTCTTTTAAAATCTTCTCTATAGTCTTTATGAATGTGTGCCCTAATGGTCAGCTTATGACTGCATCGAGGTATTAAAATTCAATATGTATCTCCTGTCGGGTCCCTAAGCAATATGCGGGGACCCCATGGGATAGCTTTAAGGGACTACATATCTCTTTCCTCTTCCCTTGTTTCTAATTGCAGGTTACTACTGGCTACAGCAAGGGTTGGGCTGCTGAGCAACAGGCAGCCTATTGGACGACAAAAGCCTGCGCCGCAGGAGCAGACAAAAGGAGTGCACCTGGCGATAATTTCCACCCTCAGGACCGGATTGCTACTCCCACCAACCCGTGTTTCTATAACGTCATGGTGTTATTTAGTAGGGGGTTTGTTGTCCAGCATTGTCTGGTTGGACATTGTGTCTAGATTTTTGTTGTGAGTTATTATATAGCCAAGATGGCTTCATATTTCATTAACCACTGACTTCAGCCCCGGAAGATTTGGCTGCTCAATGACCAGGCCATTTTTTGCGATACTGCGCTGCATCAATTTAACTGACAATTGCGCGGTCGTGCAATGCTTTACACAAACAAAATTGACCTCCTATTTTCCCCACAAATAGAGCTTTCTTTTGGTGGTATTTGATCATCTCTGCAGTTTTTATTTTTTGCGCTATAAACAAAAACAATTTTGAAAAAAAACACAATATTTTGTACTTTTTGCTATAATAAATATCAGTTAAAAAAAAAACAAAAAAAATTTCCTCAGTTTAGGCTGATTCTTCATATTTTTGGTTAAAAAAATCGCAATAAGCGTATATTGATTGGTTTGCGTCTACAAAATAGTTGATGGATTTATGGCATTTTTATTATTATTATTTATTTATTTTTTATTTTTTCTAGTAATGGCGGTGATCACTTTATTGGGACTGCGATATTGCGGTGGACATATTGGACACTTATGACACGTTTTTGGGACCAGTAACAATTATACAGCGATCAGTGCTATAAAAATGCACTGATTACTGTATAAATGTCACTGGCAGGGAAGGGGTTAACACTAGGGGCAATCAAGGGGTTAAATGTGTTCCCTAGTGTGTGTTCTAACTGTGGGGGGATGGATCTAACAAGGGGAGATTACAGATCGGTGTTCATACTTTGTATGAACACACGATCTGTCTCCTCTTCCCTGAGAGAACCGGGATCTGTGTTTACACACACAGATCCCGGTTCTCGCTCTGTCAAGAGCGATAACGGGTGCCTGGCAGTCCTCACGCCCGCTGGGCACTCGCATCGCCTCAGGTGGCGCGCCCCCTAGTGGTCAAAAGACGAAGCAACATAAGGTAACGTTGTTTCGCCTAGGGGAGCCAACCTGCCGCAGTAAAACTACGGCGGCTGGTCTGGAAGGGGTTAAAAATATTTTAATTAGGTTACCACTTAAATAACACCATGGCCAATGTTAAGATTTTGCCAGAACAAATAAATATTTGAAAACGTTTGGTTGGTATATTGTCTCTATTTATTTGCGATAATCCCTTTGTTCTAGCTCATGGCCTATGGGCAATTGTTCAGTTGTTGATTGTGCTGCTCACACTGCAGTGACTGACTGGCAAAGACCCCCCCCACCCCCAAGGCACCTTATCCCAATGTTGGGGGACACAGTCCCCTTCTCCAAAAAAGGAGGGGATTTGTAGGGAGATAGGTAGAGGTAGTAATCCAGAAGCTCAATTTAGAATAAAGGGGGCCCCAGATACTGTGCCTGCCCCCTTCCAGGGGAATAATAAATGATCATACTAATACCCCTGATTATTCATCCCCCCAAAAAATTGAAAATGTGAACAAACACATTGACATTGTGAAAAAATCCTTTAATAAAATTACATTTAAAAGTCCTTCATGTAAATGTAGACATATTATCATTTACAACAATCCCCTGACTGACTATAGTTCCACTTCCTATTCAAACCCAGCCCAGTTCACTCGGTCCTAGACAGAAAGTGAAGGGAAATCACCATAACAGGACACAGAAAGCAAACAAAAGAGTCATACACACGAACAGAAATTCCACCAGCAAAAGTCTGATGTGAGCTTTTGGTCGGAAATTCCAACCGTGTGTATGCCTTATCAGACTTTTGCTGGCGGAATTCCCGCCAGCAAAAGATTGAGAGCAGGTTCTCTATCTTTCGGTCAGAAAAGTTCAGATCAGAAATTCCGATCTTTTGTAGCAATTCCGCCGCACAAAATTCCTACATTGAACTTAATTTTCTCGGCTCGTCGTAGTGTTGTACCTCACCGCGTTCTTGGCGGTCGAAAGTTCCGAGAAATTTTGTCTGATCGTGTGTATGCAAGCCAAGCTTGAGCGGAATTCCCTCGGAAAAACCATCCAAGATTTTTCTGACGGATATTCCGCTCTTGTGTACTGGGCAAAAGCTATTCCCTACTCTATTTAAAACGAAAAAAGTAGTTTCAGCTTCATGAACACTAATTCAATTATTCCAAGTTTTATACAAACGCTTTAAAAAAAAAAGTCAAAAAGGGACAAAATAAGTGATCAGCAAAATTTGGCCTAAAAATAAAACTTAATTTAAAAGCTAAGAAGTACTAACAAGAAATGTAATATATTAAATGAAGTGAATTTGTTCCCTGATATTTCATTAAAAAAAACTACACTATATGTAACATACAATGCCGGACAGCTGGCAAATGTGTCTGTTAATTTAAACTAACCTTTTTCTTAATTGCTTTGAACCTTGGTCAGCTTGCTACTGTACTCAGATTGCTAAAGGTAGTTTAGAATGCTTTCATCTGGGGAATGAAATAATTAGTGTAGGCAGGCCGCCAGAGCTGCAAGACAGAGGTTGTGGAAGAGCAGAAAAAAGGTTTAGGACTACCGCTGTGTCTACACCGAGGAATCGACCCTGCTAATGTTTCTTTTTGCCTTCTGTTATACTGTTGTTAGATACAACTGGAAGCTACGGAAGGGGTGTCCCAACAGCCCGTTGGCACGTTGTGCTGATCAGTAGATAAAACTTGCCAGTCAGCCGCTGCAATGGCAAACTTGCTACTAAAGCCCCAGCAGCCTGACCTGGTTTGCTAAATGCTTTTCCACCTGCTGTCACCTCTTCTAAGTCCCAGAAGGTTTTATTGCTGCTGATAGTTCCAGTGGCTGCCTGACCCAAGGCTTTTTTTTTTTTTTTTTTTTTTTTCTGGTCTTGTTCCATGACTTTCCCTAATGAAAAGGTGTGCTAGGCTGAACATCGTGTTCACTAGATTATGAGCACAGCAAAAACCTGCTGTTGCAACAGTCTAAACTGTTCCCTTACAGGCAGAAATTATGCATTTCCTCTTCCATTCTCAATTTGTTTTCCATGTGCAGTGGGAGACCCAGATTGTGACCACCTTCAGGGTGAATGGCAGAAAGCAATGGAAATTAGTCATTCGTTTTACAGGCAGTTTTCGCTTGCCTTGCTGCACACTGAAAATAGAAAACAACTGACCTGTGAGTTATTTAAACATGAGTGTAACATAAAAAAGAAAACACAGGCAACATATACATGCTTTATCTGATTGATGTGTTAGTAACTGTACCAAGTCCTCGGGCAATCAAAACTGGTATGTCTCTTTCAGTGATTTTTAATGACGCCAGTTCAAGAGATAATAAAATGCATTTAATATTCAAAGCTCTGGCCTTTTTTTTTTTTTTAAGAGAAACTTTTTTTATTATTGTGCTGTAGCAAATATATATATTCATATATATATATATATATATTCATATATATATATATATATATATATATATATATATATATATACATATATATATATATATACATATATATATATTCCATAATAGAAAATTTATTAAGCAATGGTACAATATACAGCGTTTAAAGGATGTACAATATTTTGGTTATTAGAAAGAGTTTACTTTGAGCACATATATTATTTGCTCTGGTGTCTAATGGTATTATTGGGTTTAGCTGTATTTTGCTAGATTCAAAAAGATACGTGCTATTTTCAAACATAATGTCTATATACTTTTTTATTAACAAGAAATCACATGTAATAACTAAATACAGGGGGTCCCCGTCTTACGAACGCCCGACCTACGAACCTTTCCTACTTACGAACCAGGCACTGCGGGCACCCTCGGCCGTTCTGCGCATGCGCGGCCAGATGGAGCCTCGGAAAATGACGGCAAACATCGGAAATGTCCGTAATTTGCCACGCATGCGCAGAACGGCATTCGACGGAACATCGGAATGTCCGGAATTGTCGTTCTGCGCATGCGCGGCCGACGTACGAACATTTCCGATATAAGAACAGGAGGACAGTCCCTAACGGGTTCGTAACCCGGGGACCCCCTGTAAGGAATTTCTGAGTGTCGAGAAATTATTATAACTCAACACCTGTTCAAGATATTTTGTGCAGTAATTGAATAAAACAATTAAAGGAACACATCAACAATGTTAGAAATGGCAGAGACAGATCATATAGATCATATGATTATATGTGTATATATACAGTATATATATATATATATATATATATATATATATATATATATATATATATATATACACATGATATATTTACTTTAAAAAAAAAATTATATATATATATATACACACACACCACCCACTTTATTTGGTACACCTGTTCAATTGCTTATTAACACAAATTGCTAATCAGCCAATCACATGGCAGCAACTCAATGCATTTAGCCATCTAAACGTGTCATGCATACAGTATATGTATGTGTATTTTTATATGTAAATGTACTTTTATATACATATTTATTTACCATCACAGGCGTGCGCACAGGGTGTGCTGGGTGTGCCTGGGCACACCCTAATCACCATGTGCCCTGCAGATTCCCCCTGCTTCCTGTCCCCCCCCCCTGCAGTGCTGCCAGCTTCTTTCCTCTCCTCTCAGGAGTGGGGAAGGGGCTGGTAAAAATTTCATTAGCCAGGCCCTTCATTTTCTGAATGAACACGGTGAGTGATCTGTACTGATTGCTCCTGTCTTCATTCTTAACTGAAGCATATTAAACTATATTAAACTATGTTTCCTGTAGGCTGCAGAGAAAGGGACTGAGGAATATCTGCCCTAAGTTTCTTTCTCTATCTCAAAAGTGAGACAACAGGGGTCTGTTGAGACACTTGATATTTCACCAATCTGTGGTTGTGCTGACTTTCGGAATGTGTGTGAGTGTCATTGAGCTCTCACATTGGGCTCTTTGCTGCCACCTCTGTTAAATTCCTGCATATGCACCCTTCGTGTGTGCTGCACAAGAGCTGGGACTAGGAACACCACCTAACAAGTAAGGGCTGTTCTACAAGTAAGGTGGGGTTTGTCTGTGTCTGTGTACATGTGTGTGTGTGTGTGCCTGTGTGTGTGCCTGTGTACATGTATGTATGTATGTGTGTGCCTATGTGTGTGTGTACATCTGTGTGTGTCTGTATGTTTTTCCTGTGTGTATGTGTACATGTGTGTGTGTGTGTATGTCTGTGTACATGTGGGTGTGTCTATTTACATGTGTGTGTGTGTGTGTATATGTGTGTGTGTGTGTGTGTCTGTGTACATATGTGTGTGTGTGTGTCTATTTACATGTGTGTATCTGTGTACATGTGTGTGTGTGTATGTGTACATGTGTGTGTGTGTGACGGTCTGTTTACATGTGTGTGCCTGTGGACATGTGTGTGTGTGTATGTGTGCGTGTGCCTGTGTACATGTGTGTGTGTGTGCATGTGTGTCTGCCTATGTACATGTGTGTCTGTGTACATGTGTGTGCCTGTGTACATGTGTGTGTATGTGTACATGTGTGTGTACGTGTGTGTGTGTACATATGTGCGTGCATGCTTGTGTACATGTGTGTGTGCCTGTGTATGTGTGTGCATGTGTGTGTGCCTGTGTACACATGTATGTGCATGTGTACATGTGTCTGTGTACATGTGTGTGTCATATATACACATGTGAGGGAGGAGGAGACCGTACAGGTGTGAGGGGGCTGAGAGCTTACAGGTGTGAGGGGGCTAAGATCATACAGGTGTGAGGGGGGCTGAGAGCGTACAGGTGTGAGGGGGATAAGATCATACAGGTGTGAGGGGGGCCAAGAGCGTACAGGTGTGAGGGGGGCTAAGATCATACAGGTGTGAGGGGGGCTGAGAGCGTACAGGTGTGAAGGGGGCTGAGAGCGTACAGGTGTGAAGGGGGCTGAGAGCGTACAGGTGTGAGGGGGCTAAGAGCGTACAGGTGTAAGGGGGGTTAAGATCATACAGGTGTGAGGGGGGCTGAGAGCGTACAGGTGTGAGGTGGGCTGAGAGCATACAGGTGTGAGGGGGGCTGAGAGCATACAGGTGTAAGGGGGTCTGAGAGCATACAGGTGTGAGGGGGGCTGAGAGCGTACAGGTGTGAGGGGGGCTGAGAGCGTACAGGTGTGAGGGGGCTGAGAGCATACAGGTGTGAGGGGGCTGAGAGCATACAGGTCTGAAGGGGGGCTGCGAACATACAAGTACAGCTCTCAGGAATTTTTTATACCAAAGACATGTAGCAGAATACATTGTGGCCTACATTTATCGTGTGTGTGCCTGTGTACACATGTATGTGCATGTGTACATGTGTCTGTGTACATGTGTGTGTCATATATACACATGTGAGGGAGGAGGAGACCGTACAGGTGTGAGGGGGGCTGAGAGCTTACAGGTGTGAGGGGGGCTAAGATCATACAGGTGTGAGGGGGGCTGAGAGCGTACAGGTGTGAGGGGGATAAGATCATACAGGTGTGAGGGGGGCCAAGAGCGTACAGGTGTGAGGGGGGCTAAGATCATACAGGTGTGAGGGGGGCTGAGAGCGTACAGGTGTGAAGGGGGCTGAGAGCGTACAGGTGTGAAGGGGGCTGAGAGCGTACAGGTGTGAGGGGGGCTAAGAGCGTACAGGTGTAAGGGGGGTTAAGATCATACAGGTGTGAGGGGGGCTGAGAGCGTACAGGTGTGAGGTGGGCTGAGAGCATACAGGTGTGAGGGGGGCTGAGAGCATACAGGTGTAAGGGGGGCTGAGAGCATACAGGTGTGAGGGGGGCTGAGAGCGTACAGGTGTGAGGGGGGCTGAGAGCGTACAGGTGTGAGGGGGCTGAGAGCATACAGGTGTGAGGGGGCTGAGAGCATACAGGTCTGAAGGGGGGCTGCGAACATACAAGTACAGCTCTCAGGAATTTTTTATACCAAAGACATGTAGCAGAATACATTGTGGCCTACATTTATCAAGACATGTTTTACATTTTTCTAATTTGATATGTTTCATGGCAGAAAGTCGAAAATATTGTATTTTAATTCTTAGGAGTAGGTGCAAAAATTGGGCAGGCTTGTAAGGGCCCCATAGCATTACTTTGCCCAGGGGCCCATGATGCTATTAAGATTGCCATGAAAGGTTTCCCAAAGGTACAACAATATTTCCATTTATTCTTAAAGCTGAACTTCAGGCAAAAAGCTAAATACACATTTAAAATACTATACATGCTAGTTTACCTGCCAATTTGTTTGTATTTTTGTCCATCCTGTCCTGAGAGTTAAGCCTTGTACACACGATCGGATTGTTTGCCAACAAAACCATTGAATTTTGTCTGAAGGGCGTTGGCCCAAACTTGTCTTTCATACAGACGGCCACACAATTGTTGGCCAACAATTACGAACGTAGTGAGTGGTAGTGGCAACCTTGAAGCGAAGGCCTGACATCACTTCCGGTTTACTGGATGTCATCGGCTGCATTTTAAAAAAAATTGTGTTTTGAATGCTTTAAGTGCAGAGGAGGGATTTGTCTTGACCCCAGCTCCCTCCAGAAAGAGTACCTGTCACATGCCTATTGCTGTCACAAGGATGTTTGCATTCCTTGTGTTAGCAATAAGGCTGCGTTCACATTAGTGTGCTGTGCGACATCGCATGTGATTCGCACTGCACTGCTGTGCAAATCACATGCAATGTCTGTGCAATGTAAATTCAGCCATACAGATTGTATGGCTGAATTTTCATTGCATTCGGACCAAAGTTGTAGAGGACCCTTTTTTTTTGTCCGCACCAGAATTGGGTGTTCACACCCATGCGATCCGATTCAGGTCCTAATTGACAGTTCACACTGTAATATGCAAACCGATCTGGGGGTGTCACTAACTTTGTATTGACACTCCCATCAGTTCATATGAGGCAGTGTGAACTGCCTGTGAGTCAGGTGTGATGCGGGAACCCCCACTGGATTTGCATGGTTCCCGCATTGCCCCAATATAAACCGAGCCTAAAAGTGATTACATTTTTTTTTAAAGCAAAAGTGTAAACAAAATACAAAAAAATTCAATTAAAGTGCCCCCCTCCCCCTGCCGTGCTTGCACGCTAGGGAGAATGCATGCATCAGTCCCACATGCACGCAAACAGCAATAGTTCCACACATATGAGATATCACCACAGACATCAGATCATGGGCAGTAATTCTACCACCAGACCACCTCTGTAAATCTAAAGTGGTAACCTGTAAAGGCTTTTAAGGCGTTGCCTATGGACATTTATGTTGTTTGTGTTGTTTGTCGGAAAATGTCAAGCACTTTTCTGCAGCAGTGAATGACATTTTCCGATCCGACTTTGGGGCCCCGTATCTCGGGGCCACTTGGTGTTAGGAACCCCTTTGGATATGTTCTAGAGATAGTTCCACTGGGTTTGCATACCGAATTTGGGGTTCCTAGCACCAAGTGGCCCCGAGATACGTGGCCCCAAACTCGTGTCGGAAAATGTAATTCTCTACTGCAGAAAAGTGCTTGACTCAAGTATAAGCCGAGGGGGGAATTTTCAGCACAAAAAAATGTGATGAAAAACTCGGCTTATACTCAAGTATATACGGTACTTGGTTTATTTTCATATCTGCCTGGGGATCAGTTTTAAACACCCTGTTTACTAATGTAGGAATGTTTGGAACTGTTAAAGAAATAATGTAGCAAGCAAAGAAAAATAAGCCATTTAAAACATAAAATGTTAAACAAAATATTTAAGGGACAGTTCACACCAGAAGCAGTCCGATGCATTTTTGTACTGCATCAAAAATGCATGAAAAGTAGGTTATATGGTTTCCAATAGCATAGTTCACACCAGTGTGGTCAGTTTCAGGGCGATCTAGTCCCAGAAAAAAAAGTAGAACATGCTGAAATTTTCTGGCACTGGACTGTACTGCAAAGGGGTAAAACCCATTAAAAATGCACAGGAATGCACTCTAATGCATTAAAAATGCATTAAAAAAATACACTGGACCCTAATACAGTAAAAAAAAAAACTGGAAAAAAGCATCTGGAAATGCATCCAGAAATACATAAAAAATGCACTGGAACGTGTCAGAAATGCATTAAAAACGCACATCCAGAAAAGCATCCAGGACAGGTCTGGAGTGCGTTTTTGTGGTAAGGCAAAAATGATCAACTTTTCAAACTGTAATTAATACCTATCATGTTCTTATATCCTTGTACATGTTTTTGTATATGCTAAATTCACTTTGAAAAGTTCAGATGTTGCTTGTAATCATAAAAGTGTAGACAGCTACCTACAATTATCCATAGTTCTCCATGAATGGTTTCACATACACATCATTCCCTATGTCCACAATTGCGCGGTCATGCAATTTTGTAACCAAACGAAATTTGCGTCCTTTTTTCCCACTAAATAGAGCTTTCTTTTGATGGTATTTTGATTGCCTCTGTGATTTTTATTTTTTTGCGCCTATTTGCCATGTTGAGCCCATTGAATATTTTTTTTTTTAGTCCCAAGTGATTGAATAAAGACAAAAATAAAAAAGATTTTTTTTTTTTTTCAAAAAGTTGTCACTAAATGATATATTGCTCACACATGCCATAGTTATATGTGGAATTGCACCCCAAAATACTTTTTGCTGCTTCTCCTGAGTATGGGGAATACCACATGTGTGGGACTTTTTTGGGAGCCTAGCCGCGTACGGGGCCCGAAACCCAAGCACCGCCTTCAGGATTTCTAAGGGTGCAAATTTTTGATTTCACTCCTCACTACCTATCACCGTTTCGAAGGCCATAAAATGCCAAAATAGCCACATTTCCCGTACGCAGCTAGGCTCCCAAAAAGTCCCACACATGTGGTATCCCCGTACTCAGGAGAAGCAACAGAATGTATTTTGGGGTGTATTTCCACATATGCCCATGACATGTTTGAGCAATATATCATTTAGTGACAACTTTTTGTAAAAAAAATATTATATTTTTTTTTTTTTTTTCATTATTCAATCTCTTGGGACAAAAAAAAAAAATATTTAATGGGCTCAACATTGCTCTCATCAAATAGCTTGGGGTGTCTACTTTCCAAAATGGGGTCATTTGGGGGGGGTTGGGTGAACTGTCCTGGCATTTTTATGCACAACATTTAGAAGCCTATGTGTCACCCACTCTTCTAACCACTTGTAGACAAAGCCCTTTCTGACACTTTTTGTTTACATGAAAACATATTTTTTTTTGCAAGAAAATTACGTTGAACCCCCAAACACTATATATAATGTTAAAGCAAAGGCCCTACAGATTAAAATGGTGGGTGTGGCAGTAAGTAATAAATGAATACAACACAAAAAATGTTTTTCAAATTGTAGTTATGTTTGTTTTAATAAACAATACAATCTTGCAGAGTTATTATTTAGAAGGGCAAATAATGTCATAATTATAGAAACTCATCGGTAGTGGTTTGGTTTTATAGCCTAAACCATTTTGTGGATGGAAGAAATGACCCTCCCCAAACAAACGTAAATAAGAGAACCAGAAACTTTCCTAAGTGTAATGAATTTTTTTCCGAAGGATGTTGGCTCAAACTTGTCTTGCATACACACGGTCACACAAATGTCGGAAATTACGAACGTTAAGAACGCGGTGACGTACAACACGTACAAAGAGCCGAGAAAAAGTTCACTAGCCAGTGCGGCTCTTCTGCTTGATTGCGAGCATGCGTGGACTTTTGTGCGTCAGAATTGTGTACACACGCTCGGAATTTCCAACAAGTCTTGTTGTCGGAAAATTTGAAAACCTGCTCTCAAACAGTTGTCTGAAATTCCGACAGCAAATGTCCGATGGAGCATACACACAGTCGGAATTTCCAACAACAAGCTCACATCGAACATTTGTTGTCGGAAATTCCGATCGTCTGTATGCGGCATAAGAGTGGGTTTGATAATAAAGTTGGCAGTGCCTCCATCCAGGACAGGTCCTATGTGATCAGTAGAGATGGGTGAACTGTGCGGGACCAGTATCAGTTCGATCCCAAACACTGCCCCTTCGGGTGTTCGGCAAACACCCACATTTTTGGGGTGCTTGGTGTGATGTTCGCCCGTCAAGCGCACAGTGAATAGCTGCTGGTTTGTAAGGAGCAGGCCACTGCGTCCTTAACAATGTATTAATCATTAGCCGGCTGACAGCTGAATGAAAAACCAAAACATTGCCAGAAATCGAAAAATTAAAAAAACAAATGGCATGTGCCCCCCCCCCCCCCCCCAAAATCCATACCAGGCACTAAGGTTTGGTATGTATTTTGAGGGGAACTCCCACGCCAATTATTTTTTTTTAAATGGCGTGGAGCCCCCCCAAAATCCATTCCAAACCCTAATCCAAGCATACAGTCTGGCAGGCCAGTAAAGGTGGGACGAGCGAGCGCCACCCCCTGAACTATACAAGGCCACATGCCCTCAACAAAGTGGGGTGCTTTGGGGAGAGGGGATCTCCCCAAAGCACCTTGTCCCCATGTTGTTGGTGACAAGGGCCTCTTCCCCACAACCCTGGGCAGTGATTCTGGGGGTCTGTGGGCAGGGCGCTTACCGAATCACATGGCGTCCACTGCACCGCCAAACCCCCCCAAAAAAAAAAAGGTCCGCCCGCTGCCAGCTCTGCTGTCTGCCAGTTCTTAAAAAGGTAAGGGGCGGATCCACCTGGCAAGATCACCTGGTGGCACCTCCCCAGTGACGTCACTGATCGGTGGTGTGTTGGGCCTTGTGATTGACAATGGATCTACATTGGGGGGACATTGTTTTTTTATTTTTAATAAAGGTATTGTCAAAAACGGTGTGTGTGTGTTTATTTCTTTTTGACACTTTTTTGGGTGAAAGAGTAGGGGTAAAATGTACCCCATACTCATGTATATGAAGGGGCGAGATCTGGGGGCCACCTTGTTAAAGGGGACTTCCATATTTTGATAAGACCCCTGCCTGTAGACCCCCAAAGCCACCACCCAGGGTTGTGGGGAAGAGGCCCTTGTCCCAATCATAATGGGGACAAGGTGGGTGGGATGATTCAGGAGGGGGCGCTCACTCATCCCCCCCTTTCCTAGCCTACCAGGCTGCATGCTCGGATAAGGGTCTGGTATTGACTTAGGGGGGACCCCACAACGTTTTTTTTTGCAATGGCTTGTAGCAGAGAAAATCGATTTAAATTTAATTGTTTCTTTATATATGTCAGTTTTGCTGCAGCAGGTTCTATACAGGGTACAGATGCACCAATTTACAGGCAGACTAAGGGGACCCCCAGGCACTACATTGAACCACTTGCTGACCAGGCCTCTTCTGGGACTGTTTGTTTACAAGTTTAATTTGTATTTTTTTGCTAGAAAATTACGTAGAACCCCCAAACAGAGACATATAGTTACATAGTTAGGTTTAAAAAAGACACAAGTCTATCTAGTTCAACCAAAAAAAAAAAGAAACAATCCCATATACATAATCCTTCACCCACAGTTGATGCAGAAGAAGGTGAAAAACCCCAGCAAAGCATTATCCAATTTGCTACAGCAGGGGAAAAAAATCCTTCCTGATCCCCCGAGAGGTAATTGGATTTTCCCTGGTTTAACTTTACCTATAAAAGTACCCAGTTATATTATGTACATTTAGGAAAGAATCCAGGCCTTTTTTTAAAGCAATCTACTGAGCTGGCTAGAACCACCTCTGGAGGGAGTCTAGTCCACATTTTCACAGCTCTTACTGTGAAGAAACCTTTCCGTATTTGGAGAGGAAATCTTTTTTCCTCTAGACGTAAAGAGTGCCCCCTTGTCCTCTGTGGAGGGGATCCCATGCCATTTTTTTTCAATGACTTCTTTTATCTGTATTGCCGGGACCAACAATTCATTATAGCCGCAAGTACTTTTAAATGACTTTTTTTCCTTTAAAAATTTAATTGTGCAGGGACTGTTCTAAACACGGGAAAAATGTGCCACATTACAGGCATACTATAGACACCCCCTAGGTATGAAATTTCAAGGAACATTTCACTTTTATTGTTTCCCTTTAAGCTTTATTAAAATCACTGCTCCCGAAAAACGTCAGTTTTTAAAACTTTTTTTGCATTGATACAAGTCAAAGATACAAAAGTCCCCAAACACTTTTTATGACAATACCATGCACATAAGCCTTTAAAATTAACACTTTTGATTTCTCCCATAGACTTTTAAAGGGTGTTCCCAGGCTTTCGAATTTGCCACGAACACCCCAAATTGTTCACTATTCGGCGAACAGGCAAACACCCGATCTTACGTTCGACTCGAACATCGGGTTCATCCCCATATACCACGTCCAAGGTCCAAGGTCTGTCCAAGGTTTTACTTCTCCCCATAAAAAGAAATTAGGTTTGTTTGACAGCTTCTGTCTTTCATGAATCCAAGCTGTCTGTTGCTTAAAATCTATAAAAGAAGTCATTGAAAAAATGGCATGGGATCCCCTCCACAGAGGACAAGGGGGCACTCTTTACGTCTAGAGGAAAAAAGATTTCCTCTCCAGGGCGTGGCTATCGGAGCGGATGGTCGCACATTAACACAGCTCCGTCTAACCCTGGGCTGAAACGGGGATACAGAGCGACTACAAGTCTCACTATTATCCCGCCACGATCATACCTGGAGCGGGCTCATACCCCGATGCCATCCCGCAAACGAAAAGGACCCATAAAACTGGGGAAGATGACGGACTTTCTCATACAGCCGCGCCGTCCTCATATCCAAGATGGCGCCAGCAGACACAGTAGAGACGCACGAGGCCCAAACAAGCAGCAGGGCCCGGCCATGTCACAAAACAACCGCCACAGCACTAACTCTGCAGCAGGGGAAAATCCACTACCCATCTCCCCCTTCTGCCTCCTCCAGTCCAGCAAAAAGCAGACAGAGAATGTCCCTAGCACAGGCAGACACTGTGGAGGTAAGCGGGTTTATTTCCTTATTGGATGACACCAGGGAGTTACAAGACTCCATAACAGATTTCCCTACACTAAACCAACCAGTCATGGACACCACTCTTAAAGACATGCTGGTGTCCCTCCGAATTACCCTGCATGCAGATATTCTGGTCATAACCCAGCAGTTTAATTCAGAGGTTACAACAGTGTCCAACAGGGTCTCCCACATTGAGAACAAAATGGGCGAGTTTGCAAATATCTTTAATGAATTAGTCGATGCCCACAACGACAGGGATGATGAGATCATGAACATTAAAATGAAATTAGCTGAATTTTTGGAAGACAGATCTAGACGTAACAATGTCAAAATAAGGGAGATCCCGAATCGGTCAAATTTTATCAATCTCATGAAAGCTGCGCTTCCAGAAGCGCCATTAGAGGACCTGGTCATTGACCGCATACACCACTTACCAAGGCCCAAAAACATTCCGGACCACCTTCCCAGTGATACTATAGTTTGTATCCATTTTTATCATATTAAGGACTGGTTCATGATGGCTACTAGAAAGCGTGAGGATTTACCCCCAGAACTACAGGATCTGTCCTTATTCACAGATCTCTCTGCATTCACTATGCAGCAATGTAGACAGCTAGCCACCATCACTAAACCACTAAATAACTATCACATCCCATGTAGATGGTTATACCCAGCCAAACTGCTGATCACCAAAGATGGGAAACCACATGTGGTGGCAAGCGTCAAGGAAGGAATCTGACTTATGAAGGTAGGGCAAATTTTAACTCTGCGCAACACAGAGGAAGACACACTGCACTCTCCTTCGTCCACTCGGGCTAGCTCCGACTCGGAAACAGGCTAAAAGTCTACAGCATCAACATTCCATCTTCAAATTCCCTGTAGGCCCAGGAGATGGCCACACAAACTGTTCTTCGTTCTTCCCCCAAGTTATAGCGGTAGTTATACGCGCAGATTCCTAGCAGAATCGTTAATTTTTACACCCCTATCTTTCCCCTTCCCTTTGTTTTCTCCTTTTGTTTACTGTCACAGGAATTGACATTCAGGACTTCCAGACTGAGCAGGCCAGCCAACTGAAAATCTTCGTCTCAACCTCCTGACCTCAACCTACTTCATCTTCATAGCCAACAGCTACAACACTAGGGTCTATCGAAAATCTACCTACCCAAAAAATAACAACAACACGGTACGTTCCTTACACTTTACCAATATGGCATTCATCATATCTTCACTGAACGTGAAAGGCTTGAATAGCCCACAAAAATGCCAAATGGCTTGGACAAGAGCATCCAGGCTCAAGAGCGATATTATCTGCTTCCAAGAGACTCATTTTATCTCAAGCAATCCTCCTTCCTTTACTTACCACAAGTTCCCTTATGTTTACATGGCCAATGGCCCCAAAAAGAAAAGAGGAGTAGCTATAGCTATAAGATACTCTATCCCTTTCCAGCATATCGAGTACCATTTAGATGCCTCAGAAAGATTTATCATTTTTATATGCCAGATCTCTAAAATTAAATACACATTGGTTAATGTGTACTTACCCAACACAAATCAAATTTGCTTTATAAAAAAGATAGGGAAAAAATCGGAATCTATGAAACAGGGCCATGTAATACTCTGCGGGGACTTTAATGCAATCCCAAACAAAGAATTGGACGTCTCCAGCCCCGCATGCCATAAGGCACGCAGGACAACCTTGGCACAATTTATTATGTCTTCTGGTCTTTTTGACGTGTGGCGATGCCAACATTAATCCGAAAAGGATTTTACTTTCTTTTCTAATGTGCACCATACATATTCAAGTATAGTGGATAAATTCATGATGCAAAAAATTGTAAAATCCGATATACATGTTATATCTTGGTATGACCATGCCCCTATCTCCATAAGTGTAGGGGATCGTAACACCGAAACGAGAGCAAATAGGTTGAGGAATGATATCTTCACTCTTGCACAACCTGAAAACCTTAAATCAATCAGACATGCTCTGAGGGAATTCTTTGAAATCAATGCTCCTTCGGTAGATGATACTTTCACACTCTGGAATACCCACAAAGTTTTTATAAGAGGCTTGCTAATACAGCTGAGTACCAGACTCAGAAGGCAACGGACGGAGTAGCTTCATGATCTGTTAAAGGCTAAAATACAACACTTGGAATCCTCCAACAAACAAAATTCCACACAAAAAGTCAGGGACTCATTGTTTTACGCTAGACAAGACTTGCGTGCACATCTGATTACCCAGCAGGAGCTTCCGCAAATTAAAAGCAAACAACTACCATTGCAGCAACAAAGCGAGGAAACTGCTGGCGAATCAGCTGAAAGAAAAAATGGTAAAACAAAAAATCCAACATATGATCATTCCTAAATCAAAAAAAATAGCTTCAAACCCCAAAGACATAGCACACGCCTTTAGCGACTACTATGAAGCTTTGTATAATCTCAAGGATGACCCGGATACAACCCAACAAACTGACAATATGATTTCAAACTTCCTAGAGTCAATACACCTTCTTAAAGTGTCCCAATTTTTGTGTATAATGTGAAAGATGATGTTATGCAGAGTAAATAGATTACTAACATGTCATGCTTTAAAATTGCGCACGCTCGCGGAATAGTGTCAAACTATGGTACTTAAAAATCTCCTTAAGCGACACTTTCAGTTTTTTTACAGGTTACCTGTTTAGAGTTACAGAGGAGGTCTTGAATGGGGCGCTTTAAAAAATGTTTTTATTACTTTACTTTTTGTTTTGTATTTTTACACTGTCTCTATATATTTTTTTTTATCACTTTTATTCCTATTTCAAGTAATTTAAACTTGTAATAGAAATAAGGATGTCAGGTTCTCTTTATTGAGAGACCTGGGGTCAAAAAGACCCCAGATCTCTCATTTACCTTAAAAAGCAAAAGAAAAGAAAAAACTATTTAGCATTTTGACTTTAAAAATAAAAAACTTTATTTGTTTTTGCCTGAGAACCGAAAGTGACGTCAGAGGTCGCTCTGGTCCTCCAAGGGCATAGAGATGAGTGGGGGCAATCTTGCCCTAACTCATGTTCCTGCCCAGCAAACAGCTGCATTGGGCTATACCATTGGCTCCGGTAAGCCCGGAAATGACCGGGGAAGTGGCAGGAGAGGAGTGGGCACCTCTCCTGCCACCTCTAAAAGTGATACCACAGTGAATATGCCCACAGGACCACTTTTATCCAATGCAGAATCGCCCATAGTAAAAAATGACACTGGGGTTATGGCAGCTAGCTGCTGCCATAACAACGGTATTTAACGTCAAAGATTTTTTGAATTCGGGTTCTATAGACTTTAATAGGGTTCACGGTTCGGGTCCGAACTTTTTCTATGTTCGGGAGTTCTGGTGCGAACCAAACTGGTGGGTGTTTGGTCCATCACTAGTGATCAGCAGGGATTTCCTTACTGGGAAATTAACTAGTAACCTAATCAAAGTAATTGGGAGTAAAGAACTACTGCAAATAGACTATAACAATAACCATACCTACTGTATATACAGTAGATGCTCAATAGCATAAAAATAATACAAGCTCTGTATAAGAAAATATTAATAGTAAATGCATTCAATGTACAAACAGGTATTATCAGTGAAGTGTCCAAAGAGTCTTGGTGGAATTGTGCATATTTACCTGGGTATATGTAGTTATTAACAGATACCTCCAGATAAATGTTGCAGTATTCATTTAGTTGCAGAGGCCCCTGAGGATGATCATACTGTGGTATCAATCTTTGTGTCAGAGACCTGAATCAGGAGTTATGGGAAGATTCTTCAACTGTTGTCCAACCAGCCTGGAACACAGCTTCTCTCACAAAAACTGTGGTGTGGCGCTGGAACTCAAAGTCAGCCTACCTACTCTATGCTTTAGTACTTCCCTAGTAGCTTTTAATCTGTCATGCAACTGGACCTCTAACCAGCAGAAATTACCATCGGGTGCCTAACCTGGCTCTAACCAATGCTGGTTATCAAGACCTAAGCTAAAAGTAGCTATCTAGCTAGAATCTCAGATCAGAAGAGATATGGTTAACTAAAATAACAGGAGTTGTGATTTTAATGATGCTTAAAGTCCAACAATAAAAATGAAAAATACCTTAAACTACTTCCCGCATGGCCTATAGCATAAAGTTGGCTGGGCGGTGGTTGCGTTATCCTGACTGGGTGTCATATGACATCCAGCAGGATAAGCCGCAATAGCACGCCTGCGGGGGCACGCAGCGCGGCGATTAGTGGTGGGGTGTTTAACTCTGACACACCACTACTCCGATCTAGGTAAAGAGCCTCTGATGGAGGCTCTTTACCACATGATCAGCTGTGACGAATCACAGCTGATCACAGCATGTAACCAGGAAAAGTCTCTAGAAAGAGCTGATGACTCCGAGCGCATAGCCTGTGTGTTCTCTCCAGACTCTTCTCCTTTGGTGCTTCCCCTGGTTCTGCTTCCAGTGATGTCATCGCCTGTGTTCCAACTGCGTTCCACGCCAGACCTAGCCGACTTCCTGGTGGCCACAGGAAAGACTGCACATCTCATCTCTAATGACTGCCTTCCCGTGGAACAAGATGGACCAGAGACCGGACCGCACCTTGTGCTAAAAGCACAGATGAGCCTGATTTTATTAATCTTCCTGTAAGGGCATTATTTTGTGTGCCATTGAAACCTACTTAACTTATTTCCCTTAGGTGGTACTTCCTTCTTGTTACCTTGTCCCTTTGTCAGACAGCTTCTATTTATGTCATTTCTTGATTCAACAGGTCTGGCAGTAATCAGGCCTGGGTGTGGCAAGTGAAATTTAACTCAGCTTTCCAAAAAATTGTGGTTAATCACAGTTCATTTATGATTCAGCATGGGAGGGGACAATTACTTTTTTCACATAGGGCTAGGCAGGTTTGAACAGATTTTTTCCCTTTATAAATGAAATCATAATTTAGAAACTGGGGATATCTTTGTGTAATATTAAAAATTGTTTTAATGATCCAAATCATTTAGGTGTGAGAAATATGCAAAAAAAAATAAAAAATCAGGAAGGGGCAAATACTTTTCACAGCACTGTATATAGAATATGCCGTAGTCAACAAACGAGTCAAATTACATTTCAAATAACTCACAGTCTGGTATGGATTTTATGGGGAACCCCACACCTGGCAGCCCGGCAGGCCAGGAAAGCACCCAGCTTCTGAATCATACTAGGCCACATACCCTCAACATGGGGGGGTGGGTGCTTTTCTGCAGGCAGAATTTGGAAACCCCCTTTAACAAGTGGGCCCCCAGATCCTGCCCCTCATGTGAATGAGCATGAGGTACTTAGTACCCCTACCCATTCACCAAAAAAAAGTGTCAAAAAGTAATAAACACACTCACACAGTTTTTGACAATACCTTTAACCCCTTCCCGCCGAGCGTACGCAGATATGCGTACTCGGATTTCGGGGGTTATACCGGGATGATCGGGCCGGCGATCCGGTGATCGGCTTTACAGGTATAACAACCGATGCGGCTAAAAGCCGCTCGGCTGTTATACCGGAGGAGAGGGAGGGGACGTCCCCCCTCCCGCCGCCTCGCGCCGCTCTTACCGGGCCTCCCGTTCGATCGGGAGGCCCGATCTAACATCCGCCACTTCCGGCGGCTAGTGAGGCATTGGAACGAAGCCGGAAACGGCTTGGTTCCAGTCTCCTTGATGTAAACACGGAAGCGACGTCACAACGTCACTTCCTGTTTACTCGGCTGCCAATGGCGCCGAATTTTAAAAAGTACACAGTATTCAGTTACACCGTTTTCGGTGATCTGAATACTTTGAAGTGCAAAGGAGGGATTTGGGGTCTTTTAGACCCCCGATCCCTCCATAAAGAGTACCTGTCACAACCTATTATTGTCACAAGGGATGTTTACATTCCTTGTGACAGCAATAAAAGTATTCAAATTTAAAAAAAAAACACAAATGAATTATCTAAAATTAAATAAAATAAATAAAAATATATTTTTTTTTAAAGCGCCCCCTTCCCCACGAGCTCGCGCAGCAAAGAAAACGCATATGGAAGTCGCGCCCGCATATGTAAACGGTGTTCAAATCACACATGTGAGGTATCGCCGCGATCGTCAGAGCGAGAGCAATAATTCTAGCACTAGACCTCCTCTGTAACTCTAACCTGGTAACCGCAAAACATTTTTAAAGCGTCGCCTATGGAGATTTTTAGGTACCGTAGTTTGTCGCCATTCCACGAGTGCATGCAATTATAAAGCGTGACATGTTTGGTATCTATTTACTGTTTTGTTTTTTTTTAATTCATGAAAGTATATTTTTCCCAAAAAGTTGCGCTTAAAACACTGCTGCACAAATACCGTGTGACATAAAATATTGCAACAATCGCCGTTTTTATTCTCTAGAGTCTCTGCTAAAAATATATAGATATATATAATGTTTGGGGGTTCTAAGTCATTTTCTAGCAAAAAATATGGATTTTAACTTGTAAACACCAAATGTCAGAAATAGGCTTAGTCATGAAAGGGTTAATAAAAAATAAAAAAACAGTGTCCCCCATGTATATCCAGTCACTCAGCCACACCCAAAAAATAAAAACGTTCCCACCGACATGGCTGGCTGCCTACTGCAGGCTCTGCCATTTGACAGTCCTTATATACAGTGGGGAAAATAATTATTTGATCCCCTGCAGATGTTGTAAGTCTGCCCACAAGGAAATGAACGGTCTATCTTTTTTTATCATAGGTGTACTTTAAATGATAAAGACAGAATATCAACCAAAAATCCAGAAAAACACATAAAACAAATGCTATAAATTAAGTTGCAGTTCAGTGAGTAAAATAAGTATTTGATCCCCAAACAAAACAAGACTAGACATATTCTACAGTTAATTCACAGTATATAACCGCTTCCCGACTGCCCACTGCATATATACGTCAGCAGAATGGCACGGGCAGGCAAAACCACGTACCTGTACGTGGCCCTTTAAATGCCTGCCCGTGGGTCGCGCTCGCGACCCGGTCGGGAGCTCCGTGACCCCGGCCACGGGACCAGCGGACCCGATCGCCGCTGGTGTCCCGCGATCGGGTTACGGAGCTGAAGAACGGGGAGAGGTTTGTGTAAACAAACCTCTCCCCGCGCTTCCTACTCTGCCTGTCATTGACTGGCTGTTCCCGGTCATCAGGAAAGCCGATCAATGACGTCAGACGTGAGCCCCGCCCCCTAATGTAAAAAAACACACACGTCAGAGCCCATAACCCCTCCCCTCCCCCTAGTGGTTAACTCTTTCACTACAACTGTCATTTATACAGGAATCAATGCATTTAAATAGCATTGATTGCTGTATAAATGACAATGGTCCCAAAAATGTGTCAAAAATGTCCGATGTGTCCGCCATAATGTCGCAGTCACAATAAAAATCGCTGATCGCCGCCATTACTAGTAAAAAAAAAAAAATATTAATAAAAATGCTATAAAACTATCCCCTATTTTGTAAACGCTATAACTTTTGCGCAAACCAATCAATAATCGCTAATTGAGATTTTTTTTACCAAAAATATGTAGAAGAATACGTATCGGCCTAAACTGAGGAAAAAAATTATTTTTTATATATTTTTTGGGGATATTTATTATAGCAAAAAGCATAAAATATTGCATTTTTTCAAAATTGACGCTCTTTTTTTATTTTATATATCGCAAAAAATAAAAACCGCAGGGGCGATCAAATACCACCAAAAGAAAGCTCTATTTGTGGGAAGGACGCCAATTTTGTTTTGGAGCCACGTCGCACGACCGCGCAATTGTCAGTTAAAGCGACGCAGTGCCGAATCGCAAAAAGGGGCCTGGTCCTTTGGCTGCCAATTGGTCCGGGGCTGAAGTGGTTAAGCAACCTTTTTAGGATGCAATATAAGTAGGAGAGACAAAGCAGGTTTAATCATGAAAAACTAATTTGAGTGTATTAATTTAGGGACAAGATCCAGAATTATTGCACATCTGCTGGAGGATATGTAAGCAGATCCTTTAGGTCGAAATGCAGGAGACAGAGATGAGGTGTGTTTTCTTGAAATAAACACTGTGTAATATACTAGGTGTATAATTTTAGAGAGGCAACAGCCAAATATTTTTTAATGCAAGAACACTGGAATAGACTACAATCGAGGTGACACAGAGCATGATTTATCCTGCAGCAAACATTAGACATTTTGATAATATAATATGAAATAAATATAATTACTATTCATTTGCCAGCACATGCAGTGTAAAGTTGATACTCCAAAGGAAGTTGGTAAATACTGTAGCACTTTATTATTGTAAGTAAATGTATATATTGAATATATATATATATATATATATATATATATATATATATATATATATATATATATGTATGGAATCAGCACAGGTATTAGGAGCACTTTATTACATTATTGGCACATGGTGGAGGAGATAATTCTGCAAGAATAGGGGGAGCGCTGCATAGTAATTATATATATATATATATATACGGTATAGGATACTTTAAGTGTTTGTAAGCAGCAGCTGTGAGATAAAGTAAGGAAGTAGAGAAAGGTGCAGTTAAAGTTTTTTTGTAAAATATTAGAATTTTTTGAGCAAAAGCCCAGCTATGAAAAAATGATGTGTGTGTGGTACCTATAGAATACCTGAGCACTAGAATAAGTGAGAAACCTGAGGCACAACATAGGATTTATCCTGCAGCAAACATTACAAATTCTGCATTTAAGGCTCACATGTGGAAACACTATGGAGGTGATTTACTAAAGCTGCTGCACACAGAATCTTTGCTAGCTGTGCATTGTAACCAATCAGCCGCTAGGGTTTATTGTCAAAGCCTAGTTGAACAAGCTGAACTTAGAAGCTGATTGGTTACTATTCACATCTGCATCAGATTCTGTGTACACCAATTTTTGTAAATCACCCCTTATGTGTGGCACCTTTCAAAGGATTAGGACAGCAGAAGCTGCAGGAGCTGGTATTTGTAGCAGGCAAGCAGACATTACAGGAGTTGGTAATGGTGGCAGGCCAGCAGGCCAGGAGAGGTGGCAGGATCTGGTAATGGTGGCAGGCCAGGAGAGACCAGCAGACCAGTAGACTGGCAGACCAGTAGAGATTGCAGAAGTTAGTAATGGTCACAGGCCCACAATGGTTTCAGGTGATGGTGGCAGTCCAGCAGAGATCACAGGATCTGGTAGTGGTAGTAGGCCAGCATAGGTAGCAGGAGCTGGAAATGGTACCAGTCCAGTGGAGATGGCAGAAGTTCGTAATGGCAGCAGGCAAACAGAGAAGGCAGGAGCTGGTAATGGTGGCAGGCTCTCAGAGGTGGCAGGAGCTGTTAATGGTGACAGGAGCTGGTAATGGTGGTAGGCCAGGAGAGGATACAGGAGTTGATAATGAGGGCAGGTCAGCAGTGATGGCAGGAGCTGGTAATAGAGGCAGGATCTGGTATTGGTGACAAGACAGCAGCAGGAGCTGATATTGGTATTAGGTGCCATTCTTCTGGGGAGGACTATGTTACAAGCAAACATTTTGTTGGTAACTTCACTTACTGTGCAAGCTCTGACCAGTGGTCCCTTTCCTTCATGGTCCAAAGCCTGGGGTCCTTGCACAGGAATTTCAGTGCAAATTGACAGCAAAAGAGCACCCCGAGTCCCTGGTGTCACTGAAGGCAACAGTGTCCTGTGTATTTTAGTCCCAGTTCCACTCTTCTGTCCTGGAAGCCAGGGCACCTAACCAGGAACTGCTGCACCACCAGACACAGTACGTGTGTAAACTTTTGCCTGTCAAAAGGTGGCCAGGAGGTTAATGTCTTTGTCACCCATGACCTTGCCTGGCACAATATGGCTTGGTGCCAAGCCACCTCACCAAGAGCCAAAAACAAAACTGCAAGATGCGGTGGGCTTCAGTTAAACAACACATGATATTGTTGCTGCCATGCAATAATGTAGACCTAAAAAGGATGCTTGGGTCTATGCATTGTGAATACAAGGGGGGCACACTAATATGTAGCCCACTACACTGGATTTTTTACTTGTTTGGCTCAACCTGAACCCAAAGCTCATCCCTAGTAGTATTCCAAAAACAAGAATATAAATATAATTCAGAAACCACAATTTTATTACCATACAATGGTAAAACACAGAAGCAGTGTGCATAAAAAGTTTAGGGAGGATTGCCTAATCATGGAAGTTTCCTTAGGCAAAAATCTGATTTTATATCATGTTTCACTAAAATCCCTAAACAGTTGCATTATTCCACATCATTCTTGTTTAGAAGCTAGCTTAGAGTTGTGTACAGCTGCTGTGTGTTTGATGCAGGTGACTAGGTGATTAGGTACTGAAGGCCAATCTAATCTAAACTGAGCATTATGGCTCATCACCAATGGCTTAGCATTTTAGTGAACACAATCACACAGTCCAAACAAAAGGAAATACATATATTTTGTAATACTGAAAATAGTTTTTCATACTTTCTGGTTGATTGGCGTAGTAGTAAAAACTGATTTAAAATTCAGGGCACAATGATAATGATATAATGTTTTAGAAGCAACAGTATAAAGGGTGGCTGCCTGTGTTTTTTATTCTATTTACGTTTCTCAGTTTTTGATCTCTGTTGCTCTTTGTTTTGGCTGTGCAGGTACCAGGGGGAAATGGATAACACTGGGTTCTGTAGCTTTGCATGCTCTGCAAAGCCCCCTGGCTTAGTCAGCTGGATCACACTGAATTAGTCAAGTACTTCATTATCTCCCCTCTCTGCACATTGCTCCAGGTAATAGAGAGAGGAGCCAGTGCCTTCTGCTGCTCTGTCTGTGAAGTTGTGTTGTTTTGACCAATTCTGCACAGAAGCATTGTGTGCTGGGAGGGCATCGCTTTTCATCCATTGCCTGCAGTGATTCACAATATCCATTTAGTCACAGCAGTTAGCTAACCATGTTACTGCTGATAGCATTGCATGGTTTTGGAATCTTAGAGCCCATTGGAGGTCTGAGATTATTATTTCCAATGTCGCTGCACAAGGAAACAATGATTATTTGATTGAGTCAAACAAATTACAAATGCGTGCTTCACACTGTATAAAACATTCAGGTAGCACACAGTCTTCTTTAGATATTTCTCTGACACACAGATGTATAGTTTTTCTAAGCAGTAAATAAATTTTGTAATAATTCATTCAATTTAGTTTGAGAGTTGGTCATGCATTAGCATCGTCATGCCTTCATTTTTGTTATAGTGCAATAAAATGACAGTCTCTCTGTAGACTAGTATAAGGTTAGGTGTAAAGATTTTAGTTTTTTACTACTGACTTTGAAAGGGTCATATTTTTCAATGTCTAGAAAATGGGATTTCTATATAAAGTTCATTGAAATGATGTCAGTAAGAAATTACATATCTTCACATAATACAGCTTTCTTTATATAGTAATATATTAAATGTTTACAGTATTGCTTCACACAACTGTAACTGATTAAAGCCAGTATCTTAGACATATTTCTATAACTTAGATAGTCATGGGATTTAAACACTTAAGGACCGGAATATTTTCCCCCTTAATGATCAGGCCATTTTTAGTTTTAACTCACAATTGCACAGTCGTGCAGCGCTGTACCCAAACAAAAGTGACGTCCTTTTTTTCCACAAATAGAGCTTTTCTTTTGGTGGTATTTGATTACCTCTGCGTTTTTGTTTTTTTTTTGCATTATGAACAAAAAAAGACTGACAATTTTGAAAAAAAAAGCTATATCTTTTACTTTTTGCTATAATAAATACCCCCCCAAAAAAAAAAAAAATAAAAATTTCTTCATCAGTTTAGGCCGATATGTAGTCTTCTACATATTTTTGGTAAAAAAAACTGCAATAAGCGTATATTGATTGGTTTGCGCAAGTTCTAGCGTCTACAAAATGTTATTATTATTATCATTTTTTTTTGCTAGTAATGGCGATGATCAGCGATTTTTAGCAGGACTGTGACATTGCGGCTGACAGACACTTTTTGGGACCATTGTCATTTATACAGCGTTCAGAGCTAAAAATAGCCACTGATTACTCTATAAATGTCACTGGCAGGGAAGGGCTTAACACTAGGGGGCGATCAAGGGGTTAAGTGTTCCCTAGGGATGTGTTTCTAACTGTGGGGGCAGTGTAGTCACTTGGAACAGCAGATCTCTCTCTACTCTCTAGTCTGTTTACATTGGTAGATGCCTGTTCGGTCTCTCTCAGGAGCAATAGCCACAGCCCAGGATTGTCAGGAAGAGGCCCTTGTCCCATCAACATGGGGACAAGGTCCTTCGGCACCCCAAAGCACCCACCCCCCCGTTGAGGGCATGTGGCCTGGTATGGTTCAGGAGGGGGGACGCTTGCTCATCGTCCCCCCTTTCCTGACCTGCCAGGCAGCATGCCTGGATAAGGATCTAGTATGGATTTTGGGGGGGACCCCACGCCACTTTTTTTACAATTTTGGCAAGGGGTTCCCCACCATATCCAGTCCAGAAGGGTCTGTTATGGACTGGAGGGGGAACCACATGCTGTTTTTACTTTATTTTTTTAACCATTTTTTTTTAGATTGTTTAGCTTTAAAATTTGACTTGGGAAAATGAACATTAATAAATCACCGGGACCAAATGGCTTGCATCCGAGGATACATAGGGAACTCAGTAAAGTAATTGCCAGTAATTGTGATCACATGAGTCACTGAGACTCAGGTGATCACAGATCTGAGTAAGGGGTCGGTCCCAGCCCCTTACCGCGTGATCAGCTGTCAGCCAATAGCAGCTGATCACATGATGTAAACAAAAGCTCGGTAATCGTTTTTTTTTCTCCTCATGCTGACAGCGTGGGGAGAAAAAAAAGCCGATCACCGGCTTATGGGCATGGGACATTGGTCCCGAAGAGGAAGAGGCAATTCTGACTCATCTGTGCCCACCAGTACCCCCTGCCAGTGAGACCTGCCATTGCCCATGAGTGACACCTATCAATGCCCACAAGTGCCACCTATCAATGCCCACCAGTGATGCCAATCAGTGCCACCTATCAGCGCTACCTATCAATGTAACCTACCAGTGCTCATCAGTGCCCATTATTGCAACCCATCAGTGCCCATCACTGCCACCTATCGGTGCCCATCAGTGCAGCCTCATCAGCGTACATCAATGAAGGAATGGAAGGAAAAATTACCTGTTTGCAAAATTTTATAACAAAATATAAAAAAATATAAAAAATCTTTTAAAAAATTTGGTCTTTTTAAAAAATTTTAACAAAAAATAAAAACTGCAGAGGTGATCAAATACCACCAAAAGAAATCTTTATTTGTGGGAAAAAATGATGAAAATTTATTAATTTGGGTACAGTGTTGTATGATTGTCATTGTCATTTGGGTGAAGTCAGGTGATCGGTGTTCTGTGCCACCTGGACAGCTGTCTGGGTGGTCGTGTGTTATGCTGCACCAGGCTGCTAGGCCGTAAGCCTGAGGCATATCCTGGGGAAATCTGGCTGCTAGGCTGTCTGAGGGCCTATCCAGAAGCAGGAGAGCAGCTTGGTGTTGGGACTGCGGGCTTGTAGTCCAACCAGAAGTAGCAGTTCAGCCGAACGGGGAACCAGCCATGGTTGGAGGTAGAAGGGGAAGCTGTCGCCACTAAGGGACCATCCACCTTGTTACCGGAGACCACTGTGAGTAAGCTGAAGCCAGTACCTGAGCAGTCTTCTCACCAACCAGAGACGGTGGAGAAGTGGGAAAATTTCAGCAAGTGACAAGCCAGGGACCCAGCGGGACAGCAGAGGTGACACTTGCGGAGCATCAGTGGGTGCCAAGCCAGGGACCTAGCAGGTCAGCAGGGGTGAAACTTGAAGAGTATCTGTGAGTTCCAAGTCAGGGACCCAGCAGGGAAACGGGGGTGACGATTGAGGAAGATACTGAGTGCTACAAGTGGAAGAGCTCAGGGGATCCAGTGGTTATTGGATCTAAAGTCTAGTGAAAGACTCGGAGCTCATTGAGTGAAGATCCACAGTGAGTGATTTTGGAGTAAACAGAGAACTGTTGTGTTGCCAATAGTTGAATACAATAACCGTTAGTAACTACTACAAGATTGTTGCCATAGGAGACAGTGATCCTACCTATACAGAAGTGGTATCAGGCTGGAGGTCTTCACCTGTATAGCTGTATATTCCTATAGAGGTCTCTTTTTCCATCTCGGATTCCTACAAAGGTTCTCCCCCTAGCGAGTAATTTCATTCATATTTTTAGCCCCCAAGTGCATTACTTTTTTCAATATTAAACCTCATTTGCCATGTAGTTGCCAACCTCATTATTTTATTGAGGTCTTCTTATAAAGTTTCAATATCCTGCAGTGAAGCTATTGCCCTGCTTAGCTTCATATCACCAGCAAACACTGAGATTAAACTATATATACTAACCTCTATATTATTTATAAATTAATTAAACAGAATTGGTCCCAGAACAGAGCTTTGTGGTACCCCGCTTACAACTGCAAACCAGTCTGAGTACATGCTATTTATCACCACCCTTTGGATGTGCCCCTGTAATTAGTTTTCTATCCAGGTACATACCCTATGGTCCATGCCCACAGACCTCAATTTATAAATTAAGCGTTTATGTGGAACCGTATTGAATGCTTTTACAAAATCCAGATATACTACATCCACAAGCCTTCCCTTATCTAGATTGCATCTCACTTCCTCGTAGAAAGTTAACAGATTTGTTTGGCAAGAATGACATTTCATAAAATAATGCTGTGTACTACTAAAGATACTGTTTTCATCAGCAAATTCTTGGATATATAGTCCCTTATCATCTACAATAGTTTACATACTATTGATGTTAGACTGACTGCCTGTAGTTTCCAGGTATATAGCCCTGCTTTTTTTTTAAATATTGGTACCACGTTGGCCTTTCACCAATCAGCTAGTACCATTCCCATCAATACGCTGTCCATAAAATTTAGGAATAGCAGTCTGGCTATAACCTGACTGAATTCTTTGAGGACTCTCAGGTGTAAGCCATCTGGTCCTGGTGATTTACTTGCATTAAGCCTTTCAAGTCTTTTTCAAACGGGGGCTTCTATTAGCCACCAGTGTACATTCTATGATGCGTTACTAATTATACAGTCTTGATTACTATAACCCTCCTTCTCTGGTGTACAAACTGTGGAGGAAAAAGCATTGGTGATAGAGCCTCATCAAAATGATACATATTAACATAAATATATCCAGCCTAGACCTAGTGGATGCAGTGCATAATTTAAACTTTTTTGCGGTTTATGCCTTCCTCTTTATCAGCAACCCTATCGTCACCATATGCACGCAGACGGGCCAACTAGCCCAGTGCACACAGGGCAGGGCCAACTAGCCCGGTGTAGGGATGAGCCTGATGTTCGAGTCGAATAGCAAAAAATTTGGGGAGTTTGTGGCAAATTCGAAAGCCGCGAACACCCTTTAAAAGTTTATGGTAAGAAATCAAAAGTGCTAATTTTAAAGGCTTATATGCATGGTATTGTCATAAAAAGTGTTTGCGGACCTGGGTCCTGCCCCAGGGGACATGTATCAATGCTAAAAAAGTTTTAAAAACTGCCATTTTTTCAGGAGCAGTGATTTTAATAATGCTTAACCATTTAAGCCCCTGACCATTTGGCTGGCCAAAGACCAGAGTGTTTTTTGCGATTCTGCACTGCGCCGTGTTAACTGACGTGGCTCCTAAACAAAATTGCGTCCTTTATTTCCCACAAATAGAGCTTTCTTTTGATGGCATTTGATCACCTCTGCGGTTTTTATTTTTTGCGATATAAACAAAAAAAGAGTGACAATTTTGAAATAAAACGCATTATTTTTAACTTTTTGCTATAATAAATATCCCCGAAAAATATATAAAAAAACATATTTTTTCCTTAGTTTAGGCCGATACGTATTCTTCTACATATTTTTGGTAGAAAAAAAAAATCACAATAAGCGTTATTGATTGGTTTGCGCAAAAGTTATAGCGTCTACAAAATAGGGGATAGTTTTATGCCATTTTTATTAATATTTTTTTTTACTAGTAATGGTGGCGATCAGCGATTTTTATCGTGACTGCGACATTATGGTGGACAGATCGGACACTTTCGGTGCTATTTTGGGACCATTCACATTTATACAGCGATCAGTGCGATTAAAAATGCATTGATTACTGTGTAAATGTGACTGGCAGTGAAGGGGTTAACCAGGAGGGGGCGCTGCAGGGGTTAAATGTGTCCTAGGCAGTGATTCTAACTGTGGGAGGGATGAGCTACCTGTGTCACGATACTGATCACCACTCCCGATCACAGGGAGCTGTGATCAGTGTCAGTGTCACATGGCAGAATGGGGAAATGCTTGTTTACATCAGAATTTCCCCATTCTTCCTCTCCGTGTGACGATAGCGGTATCCCTGCAGACATCGAGTCTGCGGGACCCGCGATCACACTCAAGGAGCTCTCAGCAGGGTTGCGCACATGCCACCGGCAGCACACACATGACCACATGGCGGCAAATTTAAAGGGACGTACCTGTATGCCCATTTGCCTGTCCGTGCCATTCTCCTGATGTAAATGTTCGTGCAATAAAAGTGAAATATTCCTTTAAATTTCGTACCTGGGGTGTCTATAGTATGCCTGTAAAGTGGCGCATTTTTCCCGTGTTTAGAACAGTCCCTGCACAAAATTTAATTTCTAAAGGAAAAACGTAATTTAAAACTACTCGTGGCTATAATGAATTGTCTATGGGAGAAATCAAAAGTGCTCATTTTAAAGGCTTATATGCAGGGTATTGTCATAAAAAGTGTTTGGGGACCTGGGTCCTGCCCCAGGGGACATGTATCAATGCAAAAAAAAGTTTTAAAAACTGACGTTTTTTCGGGACCAGTGATTTTAATAATGCTTAAAGTGAAACAATAAAAGTGAAATACTACTTTACATTTTGTACCTGGGGGGTGTCTATAGTATGCCTGTAAAGTAGCGCATGTTTCCCGTGTTTAGAACAGTCCCTGCACAAAATTACATTTCTAAAGGAAAAAAAGTAATTTAAAACTACTAGTGGCTATAATGAATTGTCGTGTCCCGGCAATACAGATAAATGTCATTGAAAAAAACGACATGGGATCCCCCCCAGTCCATTACCAGGCTCTTTGGGTCTGGTATGAATATTAAGGGGAACCCCAAACCAAAATTTAAAAAAAGAATTCCGTGGGGGTCCCCCCAAATTCCATACCAGGCCCTTCAGGTCTGGTATAGATATTTAGGGGAACCCTGCACCAGGTATGAAATTTAAAGGAATATTTCACTTTTATTGTTTTACTTTAAGCATTATTAACCACTTCCCGACTGGCGCACACAGATGTACGTCGGCAGAATGGCACAGACAGGCAAATGGGCGTAAAGGTACGTCCCTTTAAATTTGCTGCCATGCCATCACGTGTGTGCCCTCGGTCCGGTCCTCTGTGAGTCCGATCGCGGGTCCCACGGACTCTATCGCCACGGAGATACCTGCGATCGTCTTGCGGGGAGGAAGAACGGGGAGATGCTAAAGTAAACTAACATCTCCCCGTTCTGCCTAGCAACAGTGTCACTGATCATCACTGAGAGATCAGTAATGTGTAAAACACAGCCACACCCCCCACAGTTAGCAACATGCCCCTAGGACACACTTAACCCTTACACTGCCACCTAGTGGTTAACCTCTTTACTGCCCGTGTCATTTACACAGGAATCAGTGCATTTGTATAGAGCTGATTGCTGTATAAATGACAAAATGTCCGATGTGTCAGCCATAATGTCGCAGTCACAATAAAAATCGCTGAACACCGCCATTACTAGTAAAAAAAAAAAATTATTAATAAAAATGCCATAAAACTATTCCCTATATTGTAAACGCTATAACTTGTGCGCAAACCAATCAATGATCGCTGATTGTGATTTTTTTTACCTAAAATATGTAGAAGAATACGTATCGGCCTAAACTGAGGGAAAAACATTTTTTATATATTTTTGGGGGATATTTATTATAGCAAAAAGTAAAAAATAATGCGATTTTTTCAAAATTGTCGCTCTTTTTTTGTTTATAGCGCAAAAAAAACCCTGCAGGAGTGATCAAATACCACCAAAATAAAGCTCTATTTGTGAAAAAAAAAAAACATCAACTTTGTTTGGGAGCCACGTCGCACGACGTGCGACACAGTGCTCGACGTGCGACACAGTCGACACAGTGCTGAATCGCAAAAAGTGGTCTGGTCTTTGGCCAGCAAAATGGTTCGGTCTGAAAGTGGTTAAAATCACTGCTCCCGAAAAAACTGACGTTTTTAAAACTTTTTTTGCATTGATATATGTTCCCTGGGGCAGGACCCAGGTCCCAAAACACTTTTTATGACAATACCCTGCATATAATCCTTAAAATGAGCACTTTTGATTTCTCCCATAGACAATTCATTATAGCTGCAAATAGTTTTAAATGACTTTTTTTCCTTTAGAAATGTCATTTTGCGCAGGGACTGTTCTAAACATGGGAACAATGTGCCACTTTACAGGCATACTATAGACACCCCCCAGGTATGAAATTTAACCACTTGCTTACTGGGCACTTAAACCCCCCTCCTTTCCAGACCAATTTTCAGCTTTCAGCGCTGTCGCACTTTGAATGACAATTGCGCGGTCATACAACACTGTACCCAAATTACATTTTTATCATTTTTTCCCCCCAAATAGAGATTTCTTTTGGTGGTATTTGATCACCTCTGCGATTTTTATTTTTTGTTAATTTTTTTTAAAAAGACCGAATTAATTTTTTTTTAATTTTGTTATAAAAATATAAAATGGGTAATTTTTGTCCGTCATTGATGTACGCTGATGAGGTGGCAGTGACGGGCACCGGTAGGTGGCAGTGATGGGCACTGATGGGTGGCAGTGATGGGCACTGATGGGTTACACTGATAGGCAGCACTTTTAGGTGGCACTGATTGGCAGCACTGGTGGGCATTGATAGGTGGCACTTGTGGGCATTGACAGGTGGCACTTATGGGCATTGCAAGGTGGCATTTATGGGCATTGCAAGGTGGAACTTATGGGCATTACAAGGTGGCACTTATGGGCATTGCAAGGTGGCACTTGTGGGGATTGCAAGGTGGGACCGATGTCCCTTTAAGATAAGCCGGTGATCGGCTTTTTTTTTTCTCTCCTCCCGCTGTCAGCGTGAGGAGAAAAAAAAAACGATCACCGAGCTTTTGTTTTTATCATGTGATCAGCTGTCATTGCTGACAGCTGATCACATGGTAAGGGGCCGGGAACCGGCCCTTACTCTGATCGCTGATCACCCGAGTCTCAGTGACTCGGTGATCACAGCGCGCCCCGTGCGCGCCCTACAGGGCGCGCGCAGGGAGCATGCACAGGGGAGGCCGTCATATGACGGCCTCCCAGGAATTGAGATCTGCGCTGTGGCCGTCATTCAGCCATAGCGCGGATGGCAAGTGGTTAAAGGAATATTTCACATTATTAAAATCACTGCTCCCGAAAAAACAGAAATTTTTAAAACTTTTTTTTGCATTGATACATGTCCCCTGGGCAGGACCCAGGTCCCCAAACACTTTTTATGACAATAACTTGCATATTAACCCTTAAAATTAGTACTTTTAATTTTTCACGTTTGTGTCCCATAGACTTTAATGGTGTTTGTGTGTTCAAACTAATTTTTTGCCTGTTTGCATGTTGTGCTGCGAACCGAACCGGGGGGGGGGGGGGGTGTTCGGCTCATCCCTAGCCCAGTGCACACGGGACCTTTTTCTCTCTTTCACTCTTCTTCTTCTTCTGGACTCTCTGGTGTATGTGCTCATGTGACATCAACATTATGGTGGCGCCCCTCTGTATCATAACCTGAAGCTGACATACAGGTGCCTCTCAATCCCATGATATGTTCACCTGTTTAGGATTCAACATTTTAAAGGAGACACCACAGAGCAGTGTCTCATTCCACCAGTGCAGCTTGACTCTGCCACCCCCCAGTGACAGATTGGGTCCCACCGTAAACCAGCGTGGACCCCATGTGCCTGCATAATTAACTCTTTCACATACATATGCGCAGGTGCTGAATTACAGGTGCACGCATTGCTGTGCATACACATGCACATATGCATGCGCACCCGCGGCTAACATTGGCACCAATGGGACTATTTAGACTGCAGAAGCTGTACTAGCCGGTGCTATCTGATCTCCAGCTATTACCCATGTTCCTGCATCTGTTACTGTGTTTGACTTCTGTGATTGACCCAGCTTGCCCTGACCACGCTTGAACGCTACCTGCCCCGACCTTGGCCTGTTTATGGACTCTGCTCTGCCTTCTGCTCCTCTGCCTGCTCCAAGTGTTGCTGACCCCTGCCTGTACCCTGGCCATTTTATGCCTACCATCTATGCCTGTATCTGTCTGACCATGCATCAAGCTATCCGTCTGTCCTGCTCTGCATGCTACCTGGTTTCTGCTGGTCCTTCTGTGTGTAGCCTCCTGCACCTGCAACTTGCCAACTGTCCACCTAGCAACTGCCACCTGTGGTCCTCCCAGTTCGGGGTCTGCTGCTTCTGTTGCCATCTGCTATGCTGGCCATCTGACCCACCATGACAAAGCAAGTTCCATAAAGACATTGATGAGCGAGTTTGGGGCGGAGTAACTTGGCTGGCCAGCACAGAGTCCTGACCTCAACCTGATAGAACATCTTTGGGATAAATTAGAGCAGAGACTGCCAGCCAGGCCTTTTCGTCCACATCAGTGCCTGACCTCACAAATGCGCTTGTGGAATAATAGTTAAACATTCCCATAGACACACTCGTAAACCTTGTGGACAGCCTCCCAGAAGAGTTGAAACTGTTATAGCTGCAAAGGATGGGCCAACTCAATATTAAAGTTCATGTGCGTGTAAAGGCAGGCGTCCCAATACTTTTTGTAATATACTTTATATATACAGGAACAAGGATTATGCATCTCACATCCTGAAGGACAATATATAAATCCTCTGATGAAAAGGGATATTCTTTAATTCTCTGTCATGTAAAGATTTTGTAGAAGTGAAGCTGAACCTATTTAGCTTCATTGTGGGTAACAAGCTTCCACAGAATTAGTATGCATCTGGGTGTAGGGCACGATGGGCATTCAGAACCTTCAGGACAGATTCCCTTTAACTTTAAATATTAAAATGTATGTCCAGCCAAAACATTTTCTTATCTCTGGTCAGAGTGAGTAAGGATTAAAACCCCTATCAGGTTTTTACTGCTATCTGAGGCTCTAAAGGAGAGATTTCCAATTACTTGTTGTCCTGATGACAATGATTTTACCACACAGACAGTGAGTGTAAATGTCAAGCAGTAACACAGAGAGAAAAAAAAATGTTTTTAGGTAGTGGAAGGCTAGAATTCCTATCAGCATTTTTATTGTTGTTATAGGAAACTTATCTGTCCTGGAGTCCAGCGATGTCAGCACAGCAGCTGATGTTTCCATCAGATGTCGGGTCCTGCCGCCGCTATTTCCGGTGAGGAAACCTGGTAGTGAAGCATTATGGCTTCACGCCGGGTCCCTACTGCGCATGTGCGAGGCACCGTTGCACTTTCCTTCTGGCGGCGGGGGAAGGAGGAGGGAGGGAGGAGGAGGGGTGCCAAGCTGCTGACATAATGCGCCCCAACCTGGACTCCCGGAAGTGGGGATAGGATACCTGTCAAAGACAGGGGGAGGAGACAAATGAGCTGAAATTCCACCTGGCTGGAACTCTACTGGAACTCTACTTTAAAGCAGTATTAAACCCAAAAGCAAACATTTTTTACATTGCAGCTTACTGATTCCGATCAGAAATGCCGCCAGCAAAACTCTGTTGAGAGATTTTTGTCAGAAAATGCTACGGTGTGTATGCTCCATTGGTCTTTTGCTGGCTGGAATTCAGATTTCAGAATTCAAAGATTGAGAGCATGTTCTCTATTTTTCGGTCAGAAAAAGTTCAGATTGGAAATTCCGAAGGTCTGTACAAATTCCGATGTTTAAAATTCCTACGCATGCTCGGAAACAATTTGTTGCATGCTCCGAAGCATTGAACTTCGTTTTCTCGGCTCGTCATAGTGTTGTATGTCACCGCGTTCTTGACGGTCAAAAGTTCAGAGAACTTTTGTGTGACCGTGTGTATGCAAGCCAAGCCAAAAACCATCCAAGTTTTTTCCAAAGGAAAATCCACTTGTGTGTACGCGGCATTAGATGTGCTGGCAGCATTCTGTTTTTTTTTTTTTTACGCTTTCTTTCTTTTATTTTCACCTGGTAAACCAGACAGTATAAAACTGTTTGCTGCAACTGGTTATAAAGTGTTTGCTAGAGTTTGGCTTCAATTTGTTAGCGTATCTAAATCCACTAGCACATCTAACACTCTTCTCCCCCCAGATTGACAATGCTGGCGTCCAAAGGTGCCCCATGTGCTCCTTCAGAGTGGGAGCACTCTAATACAGGAAATGTGTTACTGTCCAGATTATTAGATGAAAACCGGGGGAAAAAATCCTAAAAAAAGAAAACCAAAGTAGCAACTACATCTAATGACGAGTAAGCTGCAACATATTACATTTTTGGTTTTGGATTTAATACTGCTTTAATTATGTTTATTTGACTTGTAAGAGAGAACTGTGTACTTGTGTGTGAAGTCTGCACTTATATCATCTTTAACAGTGATCCCAAAAAAAAAAAAAAATATTGCTTTTGTAAACAAATACATATATTAATTATTTTACAATTTTATATATCTACAAAGTACACTGAATTTGTTTAATTTGCCTATCCAGTTGAAAGTTGTTTAGTTATACAAAAAAGGAATTTTAATGATGTGATACCCTGAATACATTACAGTCTAAAAAGAAACCTAAAATTACTGAATCCACAAAGAAAAAAGTTCTCCTGGCCAGACTGCAATTTCTGTAATATTTAGATAAAAAATATCAGCTGTAAAATAAAGCTAAATTAATCCAACTTCTTTTGATTATGGATGTCCCACTGTTTTATGCCTGGAACAACATTCCGGATATATCAGTCATCTATAAATTATTCATTCATGGTTATTTTGGCAGTTGAGTTTTTCTGCACATCACAAGCGGACGGAAAGAGAGATAAGAGAAGTAGTGGCAAAGCCTCCTGACATTTACTTTTGACAAAATGCAAAATGAAACACTAATTAAATAATTTTGACATCTTAGTCAGGGCTATATACAGTAAAACCTTTCTACTTTTTATTTAATTAATGGTTGAAATCTGAGCCTTAAAGTGGTTCTACAGTCAGAAGGATTTTATCTTAATGCATTCTATGCATTAAGATAAAAAAAACCTTCTGTGTGTAGCAGCCCCCCTCAGCCCCCAATACTTACCTGAGCCCCATCTCGTACCAGCAATGATGCACGAGAGACTCTGCCTCCTGATTGGCTGAGACATACAGTGAGTGCCATTGGTCCCGCTGCTGTCAATCAAAGTCAGTGAGCCAACGAGGAGAGAGAGGGGGGGTGGGCCAACATTAGTATAACTTTAAGATACAACATTGATTTTATTATTTTCTACTTGCTTATATTTTGTACTTTTGATTTTGACCAGGTCTGGGCACCACCATTTTAATAGCCTTTAAGGTCTCATTCACAAGGCCGCTGTGGCCTATACAGCATGAATGAGTGCCTTGTTTATGGGGCTGGAGCCACCTGAAGCAGGCAGCATATGGGTATGTTTCTCATTTGGAATGTAGTTCTGTTTAGACAAAGCCACTCACCCTAATATGACAGGTGCTCAGGAACAGGCGAGTGGCCCCAAACACACACTGTCTGCATTCAGGGTCACTCACCAAACCCTGCAAGCCTGTCATTTTAGAATGAGAAGCTGTGTTCATACAGCCACTGAGTCCCAAAAGAGTAACATCGGCTACCTGAACACAGCTCTATACACACCTAAATATGTATATCCGTAAATGCATCTTTTTGTAATATGTGTTTTTCTAGTTTCTAAGTACAAATATTTTGTATATCATTTAAAAAAAATTCTTGTCCTGCAGTTGTCGGTTATCCCCTTAGGCTAGGTTCACACATGTCTGGTGCGAATTTCCCCTCCGTTTTCACTGCAAATTTCAAAAGCAGCTGTTTAGCTGCAATTTAGATATGGTTCAGAGGCAAATCTTTAATAATAGCTGGTTGTTAAGAAGCAGGCTGGGAAGCTGTCCACTGCGTCCTTAACGATGGATGACTCATCAGCTGCCAGTGGGTTTCCCCAACTGACAGCTGAATGTAAAAAAAAAACATTCCCGTCAATAAAAAATTGTGGGCAAAAATGGAGTGGGGGTCCCCCCCAAACCATACCAGGCCCATTCGGGTCTGTTACTGTGTTTTAGCAAAAACATTTTTTTTTATAAGTCAGCAGCTAAAAAAAAAGTAGCTGCTGACTTTTAATAAGTACACTTACCCTCCCAGGGCACCAGCGATGTTGGTCGTGGAGGCCGAGATGTCCCTCGGCGCTCCGGTCCCAGTGACGCCACCCTCCGTAAGGGAAACGGACAGCGAAGACTACTTCTTCACTGCCCGTTTCCTACTGCGCATGCACGAGTCGTCGCGCAGACTACTGCGCATGCGCGAGTCGTCGCGCAACGATTTGTGAATGGGGAACACGATGTGTTGTGGGACACACGTTTCCCATAACACACCGCGCCCCATTCACTAGAAGATGGCGCTAGGAGCAGAAGACAGAACAGCTCCGCGGAACAGGAAGAGGCAGATTAGGACAATCTGCCTAGCAACAGCCATTTCTGGTAAGTAAAAAAAAATATATATATTTTTCATTTTAAATTTTTATTAACATTTTTATCAAGTTTTATTTTTTCAGGGTGGCCCTCCACTTTAAGGGTCTGGTAAGGATTGGGGGGAGGGCACACTGTTTTCTTAAAATTTTTGGTGTGGGGTTCCTCTTAAAATCCGTACCAGACTCAAAGGGCTTGGTATAGTTTTTTTTTTGGGGGGGGGGACTCCTACGCTGTTTTTTTTCTCACTGAACTCGTGTTCAAAGCTGATAAAATGTGTGATTCAGATGCTTTCCCATGGAAAGCAGTGAGCCTGGAATTTGCATCTGAATCACTCCACATTGCTCAGAAAATGCACATGACTCTTTACATTTGCAGTGAATTCACACTGCCACTGCACCACATATACAGTATGGGAACCAGCTCCATAGAAAGCCAGTTTGGTTCACATGTCATGCGAATCGGATGCGGTTCGGAACCTGGCACACACAGCTCCTGGTCTACTTCCTTTTAATTGCTGGGAGGAGAATGGGGGATATGTTGTCCTCTTTTGGTGGGATTTCCATCTGGTGGGGGTGCTAAGTACTGGGCCTGGTATGGCCGGAGATTACGCCTGCTTCTTCTTCCCATGTTCCCTCTTTCCGGTTTAGTTAGCTGTGCTGGTTGGGATTCTGTGTGTGTCTGTGTGTTTTTCTGAGTGTGATGACATCATGACACTGCTGTCTCAGTGCCGGAAGTGACAGGGGATGCAACACAGGATGCAGGAAGCTCTTGCTTGATGTTTTTTCCTCATGGAGTTTTGGCACTTATGTCTTCTGTTTATGTACATGTGATGGCGCTAGTTTTACCTCTAAATAATTATTTTACACATTTTTTAATGATTTCTGATTATATTTATTTTTTATACTTTCTATCACATATTCCATTGAAGATTTGTTGGTGTTCACTTTTGTGAACTTCTCATACAATTCCTATGATTGTATTGCAAACACACACATGCACCATGTGAATCCTTATGAGCTTTTGTGAACAACTTTGTCTCTTTTCCCTTCCCTTCTTAAAGTGGGTATATATGTAGCGGTACCCCCATAGGGGCTGCTAAGTGATGTGGCCCACCTGTCACCCTGCCCAGCCCGGTGTTCACTCCTCAGTCATTGTCAGGCAGAAAACAGTCCATGTGTTTGTTTTTGTTATTTTTATTAGGGAATTTAAATTGGATGGGGTAAGGGAATTATGAGACGCCCAGCAAATTGTACATCGATCAATAGGAGGATTGTATATCAATCGGGACAACTATGTACACTTCTCGGTACACAACACATCTCCAATATCCTCCTGCACAACTCTTGCTTCTCAGGAACAGCTAACACATGGTTAGGCCAGACACTGACTCAGCCAAGCCCAAGTAACTTGCCCTTTACAGGCAGGGACCGCCGGCCTCTATGGTGTAGTAGAAAATAGAAAGTCTTTTGTGCTAGCTGTCCTATAGGTGCACTACTGCTCCCAGTCAGTCCTCTTCAGGCCCTGCCAGCCCTCCTGGCTGCAGCTGCCCGACTTCACTGCCCATGACATTGCAATATTCCCTACTGGCTCCGCACCCATCTCTGACTGTTTCCTCTCAGTCCTCTCTGGCATGCCTCTCCACTCCTCCTTACTGCACATGTCACTCACCAGCCCTCCTAGCTGCCTCCGTTGGTTCCCTCCTGAAGACTTGCCTGGCAGTTCTAGCTCCTGCTGTCCTCTCTTGCTCCTCCTGTGCCTCCTGTTCAGAGCCTCCACGATTTCCTGGAGGGCTCCATCCTGCACCCGGACCCAGGCCCAAGGTCACCCCCCCCCCAGACTTCAGAGCCCCCTCAAAGGCCCCGACAGCCTAGTACTCCATCCTCAGTTCTTCCAACCGAGAACTCCTCCCCAACTGGGCTAACTCTGGGTATTTAAGGAGACCTGCCAGGTTGGGGATTGGTCAGGGCTCCTTAGAACACCCCAGGCAGCTCCACTTCTCCTCTTCTCCTCTCCTTCTAGAAACCTCTATAAGAAAGAGGGAGGTCTCAGTGACACAGCATGTGAGTCACCAGCTGCTAACTCCGAGCCACTCCCAGCCCACACAAATCAAAACAAACAGGCCTAGCTTATATATTAATATAGTACCCTCTACATAGGTACGTGCTAGATTCGTTTTTTGTGAGTATAGGCAAATTTAGGCCTAAATTTGCCTATGCTCACAAAAAAATGAATCTAGCACGTACCTATGTAGAGGGTGCTATATATATATATATACAGTATATATATATATATATATATATATATATATATATATATATATATATATACACTTCTAGGTAGTCTGTTGAAAAAGGAGCGTGGGGCGCATGCTCAGGAAACTGCTGCCATCCCTGCCCTGAGTTCCAAGCCTCCTTCTAATCACGGGTTCCTCCACAGCAGCCGGCATCCATCCACATGGAGTGATACTACCCCAGACAGCGCCAGAACAATACAGATGGAGAGAGCAGCCTGCAGAAGTGGCCACCTAGACTTTTTGGGACCGATATGCTCTTAATATTTGTTCAAAATGTGAGTGCATAAACTGTATGCCTATTAAAGTGTTTGTCAAAACGTCTACTCTTAGAGGCGCCTCTCTCCTTGTTGTTTTTGCAGTTTTGGAACATTTTCTGTTCTCCTATGAAGGCAGCCCTAAGAGTCCCTGGACACTATTCCCTTGCTTTCCCTATACATTATACCTTTTCCACATGAACTCCTTGAGACTATGTAATTTATGACATACAGTAAGTGTTGTAAATTGGGAGATATGAGCCTTAGCTCTTGCGCATATACCTGTATATTTTGTGCAGAGAGCAGAGCTGTGGGAGGGGCCAGAAGGCCCCACCCACTACATGCTTCCTGCAGAAAAATACAGAAGGAGTCAGAGATAAGACTCTGCATAAGAAAAGAGAGCAGCAGTGCAAATTTTCACAATGGATGACTGCACAGATCTGGAAAAAATACACAAACCACACCAAGATCCAAATAAGAATACACATGTTTCTTGCATTTAGACAATATTTGCTCATCTTGGAATTCAGCCTTGAAGCCCAACTCCAGCCAAAACAGTTTTTTTACTTTTTGAATGCTCCTGTCGAGTTTTTTTTTTTTTTTTTTGCATCTATGACCCAGTAAGAGAGAATTTCACCTCACACTCTGCCCTTGTGACTAAAGGACAAGAAATGAAAAAAAGCCTTGCCACTAGAACAGAATAACAAAAGTTCTATCCCTTTCCTATTTAAAAAATGGCCAAAATGGAGAGATTTGTTTTTTGTATTCTTCATTCATGGATTTTTATCATTACAGAGCAGAAAAAAGAAACAACTCCATCACAAAACAGCTTAGGCCTCACATAAGTATATCAGTGGAATACTGTATATCTAAATAACAGTACACAATCTTGTAGTTTACAAAGGAATGTAGGAAAGGACCATGAGACTGGATGGGGGCAAGCTTGAGCTCCAAGAGTTTGGTAAGAAAACAGTAGCCACTTATTAGTCATAGAGAGAGTGTGACTAATCGGGCCCTTGGCCAGATTAGTCCCTTGGTCCCTCGGTTCAAATTATATAAATTTACATTTAAATTTTTCAGGATTGAACAAGCAACATAAAAAAGGTATAAGATTTAATAATTGAAGACTGTCCAATGAGAAAAATGCTGAAAACAGTAAGAAAACAGTAGCCACTTATTAGTCATAGAGAGAGTGTGACTAATCGGGCCCTTGGCCAGATTAGTCCCTTGGTCCCTCGGTTCAAATTATATAAATTTACATTTAAATTTTTCAGGATTGAACAAGCAACATAAAAAAGGTATACGATGTAATATTTAAAGACTGTCCAATGAGAAAAATGCTGAAAACAGTAAGAAAACAGTAGCCACTTATTAGTCATAGAGAGAGTGTGACTAATCGGGCCCTTGGCCAGATTAGTCCCTTGGTCCCTCGGTTCAAATTATATAAATTTACATTTACATTTTTCAGGATTGAACAAGCAACATAAAAAAGTATAAGATTTAATATTTGAAGACTGTCCAATGAGAAAAATGCTGAAAACAGTAAGAAAACAGTAGCCACTTATTAGTCATAGAGAGAGTGTGACTAATCGGGCCCTTGGCCAGATTAGTCCCTTGGTCCCTCGGTTCAAATTATATAAATTTACATTTACATTTTTCAGGATTGAACAAGCAACATAAAAAAGGTATAAGATTTCATATTTGAAGACTGTCCAATGAGAAAAATGCTGGGATAGTTGCAAGTAGAGTAAAGGATAGCCATTTGGAACGATGTGTGAAATGTTTTGCACACCAATTTTGTTCTTGTTTTATCCGGCTGAACAGTTTGTCCTGTGTGACATGGAAAAATCAGTCTAGTCTAGGATGGGGAGCAAGGGAGAAGGTGATGGGACAATCCAATATGAATGAAAAGCTATATGGCACACTTTCCAGGTAGCCCCTATAAGAGGATGCTTAAGCAGGTCTGTCAAGACTCGTTTGGGGGATCAAAGAAGTGTCTCTAGGGACGTTGCTGAGGTTTCTTGTTTGAGTGATACCCACTGGAGTTGATACCTTGACCAATCTAGCGTTCTCATTTAAATTAGTGGCTGGATAATACATCTGAACATCTGGAAGTGCCATCACCTCTGTTTCTTTTGTTTGTCAGAGAATGGTATGTTGCAAGTGTGTTGGCTTAGTATACCATACAAAAGAGAGGGACTGAAGGTATTTAAAGTATTGGGTATTTGTATTAATAATTATTGTCTGAAAGAAATAGAGTATCTGGGAAAGGGCGTTCTCTGTAATTGCATTACATCTCCCCATCCAGGAGAGATTCTTGGAGAATTCTTGAAGTCAGTTTAATATTAAGGTGAGAGAGGCAAAACTGAGAGAGAATAGCCAAGTGAAATCATTGGGAAATTGAATACCTAGATATCTAAAAAAAAAAAGGAGGGAACCCATTTAAAGACAAATTCTGCCTGGAGCTGCTGTTTAACATTTTTGGGCAGAGTTAGGTTCAGTACCATGGATTTTTGGGAATTGATATGGAAATTTCACAGTTCTGCAGAGATTAGATTCAGAAGGGTTATTGCAGGGTTATTGAGGAAGAAAAGTATGTCATTGGCGTAAGTCAAGATTTTATTGGTTTGTTTTCCAGTCATGATAGCTCTAATAGCGGAGTTTGCCCACACACAGCGTAGAAGGGCCCTAAAATTAAAATAAATTAAAATGGCAAAAGTGGACAGCCATGACAGGTTCCATTTCTGATGTGGAATGGCTCAGAGAGGATCCTGGTAACTCTAACACACCGACAGGGAGGAGTACAAAGAATTTATCCAATGCCACATATGTAAAAATAAACAAAGTCAATAATCAGATATTGACCCTTTTATACCCTATCTAAAGGGTCAATATCTGATTATTGACTTTGTTTATTTTTAGATATTGGATTGAACATGCTTATAGTGGGAATATGTGCCCAGTTACCGCTGTGTGTGATTTATACTCAAATACCTATACACTACTACTATATACCAGGTGAGAGCTAAATCTAGTATAAATCAGTCTTTGAATTGGGGGACTTTTATAGTAGCACCTTAATCTATAACGCATATGTTTGTTGTTTCTTGTTTTATTTAGTGGTAGCTACTATAGACCACATGATATATGTGTATCCCACTACTTTAGACACACAAAAGCCCCATACACACGCTCGGATTATCCGAGGACCAGGTCCGTCGGATCATGTCCGTCGTACTTTGTCCGATATTGGTTTTGCGTACACACGGTCGGACAAAGTTGTCGGAAAATCCGATCATTCTGAACGTGGTGACGTTTGTTGCCTACGACGGGACTACGTAGAGGCTAGTAGCCAATAGCTTTGGTCTTGTAATGTGATCTGAGCATGCGTAGCACTTTGTCCGTCGGAATTCGCTACACACGATCGGATTTGGTGTGATCGGACTTTGTTGTCAAAAAATCTATCCAGCAGGAGATAGGACTTTGTCCATCGGACAATCCGATGGAAACTGTCCGATGGTGCCTACACACGGTCGGAATTTCCGACAACATTGTCTGATAGGACAGAATCCATCGGAAAATCCGACCGTGTGTATGGGGCTATATGCAATCTAATTTTTTTAGCTGTTTGTCAGATTGGTCAAGTTCTCCTACACCATGAGCCACAAGTTTACCAGGCAAGCTTACACGTTGTTATGTTTATATGTATTAGTTTATGTGTATATGTACTCCTCCTGGAGAAACGTTGTAACAATCATAATTCATACTTATATAGATATATACTACATTGAATACTTATACATGTACTTTCTTGTTTTTAAATATACCAGCACCTACCCACCCAGTATCTGTCCCGGGAAGCTAATATTTTAGTGAAACGCGTAGACGAGCACGTTTTTTGGAGGCATTACTGGATCAGAAATTTTTCTTTTACCTTGATACAGTATTAAATTAATCTTTTTACCATAGGGCCTGTCCTCTTTAACTGCATTATTGGGTAACTGGTAACTGTGTCCATACAATTCTTATGCAATAGATATGATAGCAGCAGGAGGGGAGGATCATGGAGTGGACAGAACTGACAGGCAGGGAGAGGAGCGGGGGAGGAGTACAGAGGGCACAGGAGAACAGAGAGGAGAGCTTCGGATGACATAGGCACGTAAACTGACCACGGTGTCAGGGCTCATCAGCCAGTCAGTTTACAGAGAGGAGGGCATAGTCAAGCAGGATCAGCCAGGTATTTCAGGTGATACGGGGGGCCAAATTACACAGCACAAGCACTGTTCTGTTATTCATGTTTTAAGGGAACAGGATCCATTTTTTGGTGTGGTGTTTGTAGAAAAAAGGTTGTGAGTTCTCTTTCTAGTCCTGTTTTAATCAAGGGATCAAGGAAAGGATATAATAAAATATTTACAAAAATGTGAGGGATGTACTCACTTTTGTGAGATACTGTATGTATATATATCTATAGCTATATATACATCTATATATATATATATATATATATATATAAACACACACACACAGGGCTTTATTTCTCAGAGAATAGGTGCAGGAACTCACTCCCCTACTGCCCTTTCCCTCCCCTCGATGTAGTGCACCATGTGGACTGCGTCATAGGGTGGGTGTGGCCAAATTGCACAGTGGGCCCCCGTTATTAAGTTCACTTTTGTTCCCCACCATCTACAACTCACTGTCTGCGCCCTGATCCACAACTGACTTCTGCACCCCTGTCCGCAGCTCATCTCTGCACCCACCATCCACAACCACTACTCCCCCGTCCAAAACTCACCCATTCACCCCCACACTTTTCAGCAACTCACATCTGCACCCCCTGTCCACTACTCACATCTTCACCCCCTGTCTGCAACACACCTCTGCTCCCTCACCCATCCACAACCACCCTCTGCACCCCCTGTCCACAACTCACCTCAGGTCCCTCACCCATCCACATCTCACCTCTGCACCCCCTGTCCACAACTCACCTCTGGTCCCCCACCCATAACTCACACCTGTACCCCCTGTCTGCACTTCACCTCTTCACCCCCACACTATTCGGCAACACTCATCTGCACCACCACCTATCCACAACCCACCTCTGCACCCCCTGTCCACAACTCACCTCTGGTCCCCCACCCATCCACAACCCACCTCTGTACCCCCTGTCTGCAACTCACGTCTGTACCCCCCACCCTTCTGCAACTCACATCTGCACCCCCTGTCTGCATTTCACCTCTTCACCACCACACTATTCAGCAACTCTCATCTGCACCCCCTGTCTACCACTCACCTATGCACCATCTCCCATCTACAACCCATCTCTGCACCCTATGTCCGCAACACACCACTGCTCCCCCATCCATTCACCACCCACCTCTGCACCCCCTATCCGGAACTCCCATCTGCTCCCCCACTCATCCACAACCTACCTTTTCACCCCCTGTCCACAACTCACCTCTGCAACCCCCAACCCTTCCACAACTCACATCTGCAACCCCTATCTGCAATTTACCCCTGCACTCTGCACTTATCTGCAACTCACAACTGGACCTTGTGTTTGCAATTCACCTCTGCACCCCTCCCCCCTTCCATGACTGCAGCTCACCTCATTACACTTCCCCCTTGTACAGCTCACCTTTGGCCATAGCTAACACCTGTCTACAACTCACCTCTGCACCCTTTTCAGCAGCTTATCTCTGCAACCCCCAACAGCTAAGCTTTGCAGCCCTCTTACATAGCTCCTTAATTCTGCACCTTACTTCTGACCTCTCTCTCCTCAGCTTTTCATAACCCCCCCCCCCCCCCCCCACTGCTTTGCTTACCTCACTTTACAAAAAATCTGTCTGGCTTTATCCACTCAGTGTACCTTGTGGCCTGTGTCACTTTTGGCTGCATCTCCTCCCACTTACCAGTGGCAGTAGCGGGATCATCAGGCATGGGAGTCGCCATCCGGTTACCTGCAGCTCAGCATGTACAGTAATGTCCCGCCTCCTGCCAATGAACACACAGTGTCGGGCTAATGTCTCTCTCTCTCCCTCTTTCTGGCTCTGAGTGCAGCAGCTAGGAGAGTTCTGTGGAAGCCGGCGGGAGAAATGCGATCTGCGCCATCACTGGTAAACACAGAACTGAACAGTGAGCACATGGCCGGTGGCGGAACTAAGGCAGCCTCCTGAGCTGAGGCGTGTGAGAAGCCAATGACAGGATTAGGAGAGTACAAAACAGATTGAGACTGGGTCGGTTAGGCAGGAGGGCAGCTTGTCTCAGATGTGTGCCTGTCAATCTACATATCAGAGTGTTTGCCGCATGGGCTGATTAGGGTGTGCAAAGCACAACGCTACACATTCTTCTCACTAAAGAGTTGCTTATTGCTTAGCAGTATCTTACTGACAGACAAAGTGCTAGCTCTTTCTATATTCTCTGTGCAGAAAGGCATATTTACAAAGAGCTCAAGCTTTAATTAATCATGCCCCTTTAAGTCCTTCCACTTTTGACGCAGTTTTGTTACATCCACTGTTCACCGCAGTGTGCATAGCATGCTTTATTATTGCTCTCCTTGGGGTTCCCAAAGATGACCCAGATCTTTAAAATCCTAACAAAACCCCTGGTTAAAACCTAAATTAGCCCTATAGTAATTTTCAAGTTTCCTTTCTTCTTTTTTTTCACCTATTTTCACCTCTCACCCTAGGAATAATTTTACTCCAATAAAAGTGAAGCCAATTCACATTTACCATATGTTAAGTAAAATTCAAAACTTACTTGCAAAATCTGATGTGTCTATATTGGACAATTACGCAGAGCTCCCAGAAGATAAGTGTGTTTATTTTAACATTCACAAACGATTCATTTTCTCTTGTCATGCTTCTATTCGTTTTCCGTTTCCTATTATGATATGAAAAAACATAATTATTTCCATTTCGAAAACCCAATCGAACGAAAGAAAAAAATGTAGAAAAGACGTGCAATAAACGTACCTTTTTGGCCTAAAGCTACAGCTAAATTGTGAATTGTGGGCTGATGTAGTTAAACAACAGCTGTTCAGATTTAAAATAGAATTCTGGAAAAGATCCCCAAAAGATAACACCTCTGAAGTTAAAGCATTTACCTTGATACATCTGCTAATAGCAAACACAGGAATTCAAGGCAGTTAGTCTCTTGTTGGTTTCATGATTATCCCTCTTCTTCCCGGAATTCAGATTTGTCACAGAGATTTCCCCCTCTGTAGTGTATTTCAAATGTTTCACCATGTTTGGGGAAAAAGCACCTGTCATCAATTCCAAATGACCACAGGTGGATTTTGGCCCATATCCATGTGTACTTGCATGCAGAAGGCCAGGGGAGCAGGAAAACAAATGACTGTAGTTAAAGAATGAAAACAGCAGGAGCAGTATTTTCAGAAGTAGTATACACTCTACAACCTTTATGCTCTTTCTGAACAACAGTACTTTAGGAGATTTACACCCAATAAAATGTAAACTTATTTATTTTTGTTCATTTATTACACTGAGCCTTTTATTGCCAACATGAAACACCATAACACTTTCACTGAATTTCCGAATCTGCAAGACATCATTGGTCAAAACATTTCCACTTTGAAATGTTATGTCTTTTATTTATTTTTTTATATGCTTTTTCTGCCTTCCTTTAGCTAAATTCAGACTTCCAATTTAGTGCTGTACTATTATTTTCTGTTAACGTAGCAAAATAAGAAAACATAGTTTATAATACTGAGCGCATTTCATTTTGCTACACGACTTAAATATAATTATGTGGTTACATTTACACACCTATTCATATTACTACAAAAGATGGTGAACTTGTTCCTTTTTTAAAGGCTTTTTATAGGCATGACCCTCCCCCCTCCCTCCCCTCGTACAGCATGGCCAGCATTATATCTTGCTCTTTTACTTTTTTTCTGTTGTGAGCAGCTTCTTTTTTTCACTGCCTGTGATGTAATCACTAAACTTGTAAAACTCTTTCAAGGCAGCTGTTGGGAGGTGGGGATTAGTTTTTATTAATGCAGGCACATGCCCCAGAACTGTATGTCCCAAAAGCTCACCCACACACCAAGTGTTGGAAAAGAGAGGTGCTTGGTTGAAACTTTTTAATTATGTAACAGAGCCACTAAACTGATAATGCAAGAGTGTTGTCGGGTGACATGGGTACACATTTGGCCATAAGCCCTGAGTTTTTTGCCTTCTACAGAACAATGGGAGTCTTCATTCTTGAACACCTTGCTAGTGTTATCAGAGAGTCATGGGTAGCAGCATGTGCTTTTTACAGTTTCTCCGGGTAAAATACAGCACAAAGTGCTCAGCCTCATAGGACAGCCTCAGCCTCATAGGACAGTCAGGGGAGAATGAAAACTCCTCCTACAAGCTTTAACCAGACACTCATAGAAGTCATACGACTGCTGTATACTGCTGATGAGAAAAGGTATTTAGCAGTGTAGATTTACTAATATAATTGCATTTCCATGTTCTGTGGGAGACCAGATATACTGAATGCAGGGACCTGGGTTTAGTAACACTTTAATGTTATCTCAAAACCATTACCTAAAAAGTAAAGTTATTCTGGCCCTATAACCAAACACAACAGTAGATCAAGACACTGTGTTTGTCCAGGCTATACTGGACAACTAATCCACCCCTAAAAAACACCATGACATTAAGATAAAGGTAGGGTGGGTTGTAACTGTGGTCTGGTCTTCTCCTCAGGGCAATACCTGTGCTCACTTAACAGCTGGCTTTTTATATGCTTCCAGAAGAGCAGGCTGCAAGCCCCCTCCAAAATGTACCTATCCCACTCCTGTTGCTGTGCAAAGAAACCTTGCAGAAACCAATAGCAACCTGCAAAAAGAGATAGGGCAAAGGGGAGGAACACCTGCCCATTTGAGCTATCCCATGGGGTCCTGCTGAGCACTAGGGACCCTGACATACTGTCGTACTACCCTTTTGTTTGAGTTAGAACTAATTCTATCCCCATTCAATTAAAGAGAATGCAAGAGCTGCTTAATCAGGTTAATGCAGCTTATTAGGAGGTCAAATGTAGAAGAGAAAAAAGGTCAAATGTACCTGTCAATGAACAGTGAATGATCTCAAAAGAGTCTTTACCTGGTCTCAAATACAGGCCGAATGCACCTGAGATCAAGCTACATTTGTCCATTAAAGCTAGCCCTAAAAACAGTCTTAACTGCCGTTGGGCTTTTATTTGTTTAAATTAGTTAATTTTCAGGTGGATTAAAACAGAAGGTGTGTAAAGTCTTATGCCCCGTACACACAAACGGATTTTCTGACAACAAATGTTGGATGTGAGCTTGTTGGCGGAAAGTCCGACCGCGTGTATGCTCCATCGAACATTTGTTGTAGGACTTTCCGCCAACAAATGTTTGTTGTCGGACTTTCCGATCATGTGTACACAAGTCCGTCGGACAAAAGTCCACACATGCTCGGAATCAAGTACGAGCCGGAGATGTAACTAGCATTCGTAATGGAGATATCACATACCTCTTGTACATCACTACGTTCGTAATTGTTGGCCAACATTTGTGTGACCATGTGTATGCAAGACAAGTTGGAGCCAACATCCTTCGAACAAAAATCCACGGTTTTGTTGTCGGAAAGTCCAATCGTGTGTACGGGGCATTACAGTGTGTTTTCTTTAGAAAGCAGACACAGCTGCTGAGTAGAAAGCCTGTACCTTGGCAGCATACTATAAAGAAGGACTCTTGCCACCTACAGTCTGTCATAGGTTATGGTGCCCCTTTCAGCTACTTCATGGTCTGTATGTCAGGGACTTTTTCACCAGGTTCTTTGTCTCCTCAGCAGACTACAAGAGTACTTCCATGGCAGGAATAATTGGTACTAAAGCACATGTTACATTTGGGACTCAGAAGAATAGAAACTGCTTTGTTAAATCTGAGCTTCAGGAGAAAAAAACTTGTGTACATTTGTGTAAAAATAAGTTATCACTGTAGCAGCCAATTTTATTGAAAGTCTGGGAGATCCAGTAATTCCATATAGTGCAACATGTATAGCATGTAAAGGTAGCTGTAGTAGGCTGTTCATGTCACCAATGGTTCCACAATATTATGCAGCACCCTTAAAGCGGGATTGTACTGAAAAAAAAAAATTTAAAAGCCAGCAGCTACAAATACTGCAGCTGCTGACTTTTAAAAAATGGACACTTACCTGTTCCAGGGTCCAGCGGTGTTGGCAGCAGAGGCCGATCGATCGCTCGGCTCCCTGCTGTAGCCGGCGCCATTCTCGGTGAGGGAATCAGGAAGTGGCTTCAATTCCCGATTCCCTACTGCGCATGCGCGAGTCGCGCGGCGCAATGAGAATCCTCAGCGCCGTCTGCCGGGTCACGTGTGTGTCCCGGCAGACAGCGCGCCGGGACAGGAGGTGACGTAAACTCCCGTGGGAGTTTATGCCCGGAAGTGGGTGCAGATACCTGTCTTAGACAGGTATCTGCACCCCCCTCCCCCCTGAAAGGTGCCAAATGTGACACCGGAGGGGGGGAGGGTTCCGAAAAGCGGGAGTTCCACTTTAGGGTGGAATCCCCCTTTAAAATCAGGGAAACAGAGAAGGAGAGGCACAGAAAAATATAGGAGAAAAGGAGTAGGGGTTCTATAAGAGACACTGAGCTAGGGGAGAACTTACAATGGGAAAGGAATTGTGGATTCTGCTTTAAGCAAGATTTGATCAGGTGGCAGCTGAGAGAGAGCAGACACTTAAGGGTTGATTTACTAAAGGCACATAGGCTGTTCAGTTTGCAAGGGAATTTGTCCCAGAACCTAGTGAATAAGGTGAAGCTCTGCTGACTTCCATTATTCAATCATATGCAAGCAAAAATGTTGTTTCTTTTATTTTCCTTCCGCATGATTGGATATACTTTGCAAAGTGACAGTCCAGCTCACTTTCTGGCCAGCCTTAACAACAATTAAAAAAACAAATTAACCCTGTTTAACAGTTCACGTTAAAACAAGAGGTTTAGTTTGTGCACATTTTCACATTTGCAAATTTATGCGTAAGCTGCAGAGGCCACATCATGGCACCCTAGTGTACTGCAGTCCTAACTCTATAAATTTTGAGAGTCTACAAAGTTGGAGCACATATATAATAATAGATAGCTTAAAGGCAGGTATGCCTGGAGGGAGCCGACCCCTCCTTAAAGGTATAGAGATGCACTGGACACCCATCAATAGCATAATGGCAGCAAGGGTATCCAGTGCGTCCCCTCATCAATTCACAAACAGTACAAGCACATCTTTAACCGATTCCCGACCGGCGCTCGACGATATACGTTGACAGAATGGCACGGACAGGCATAAGGGCGTACATGTACGTCCCCTTTAAGATGCCGCCGTGCCATCGGGACCCCCGTGAGGCCGGTCGCGGGTCTCGCTGACTCGATCGCCGCGGGGATACCCGTGATCGTCTCACGGGAAGGCTGAACGGGGAGATGCGAAAATAAACAGCATCTCCCCGTTCTGCCTAGCAACTAGTGACGCCAATTTCTGCTCCCTGTGATTGGAGCAGAGATCAGCATTCACTAGCTGACAGCCACGCCCCCCCCCCCCCACAGTAAGAAACACACCTCTAGGCATACTTCAACCCTACACTGCCACCTAGTGGTTAACCCCTTCACTGCCAGTGTCATTTGCACAGGAATCAATGCATTTAAATAGCATTGATTGCTGTATAAATGACAATGGTCCCAAAAATGTGTCAAAAATGTCCGATGTGTCCACCATAATGTCGTAGTCACAATAAAAATCGCTGATCGCCGCCATTACTAATAAAAAAAAAATTATTAATAAAAATGCTATAAAACTATCCCCTATCTTGTAAACGCTATAGCTTCTGCAAATAAATAAACAGCGCTTGGAATATGGGCCAATCTATAAAAGGCAGCTGCTAAAAGTGGTATACACACACATAGACAGATAGAAGATTGTAAAAAGCAGCGCTATAACTTCTGCACAAGCCAATCAATAATCGCTTATTGCAATTTTTTTTACCAAAAATATGTAGAAGAATACATATCAGCCTAAACTGAGGAAAAAAATTTTTTTTTATATATTTTTGAGGTTTTTAATTTCCCCCCCCCCCCCCTCCCCCCAATACCCCCGCCCTCCCCATCCCCGTCCGCTGTTCTGTTGTTGTAAGGTGGCCCTTTCTCCCCAGTGTCTTCTCCTGCCCTTAAGGTCTGCCTTTCCGCGGCTAGATCTCTTTTCGGCTTCACCCCCCAGGGATCATCGGTTGTCACGGCTGCACTCGCAAAGCCTCCCTGTAGCTCCACGACCTCTTAAATTTTCTCCAACTCTCCCATCTGGCCTAGTGGCCTCTCTGTCCTCCTCCCCGGTATACAACACACATTCCATCATATAAGTAGATTCCACTGCGTCAACCCATTCCCATAAGGGTGGGCTTTCCTTGTCCTTCCACCTCCTTGGGATTACCCTTTTAGCCGCGTTAAGCAGATGGGGAATCAATGAGCCTTTATATTGTTTAATTTCCTTGGATGTGGCATGCATAAGTGCCACCCAAGGATCATTTTTTACCTCGATCGTTGTTATTTCTTTTATATATTTTAGGATAGTCTCCCAAAATTTTTTGATTTTAGGACACCCCCACCATAAATGACCCATCGTGCCCCTTTGATCACACCCCCTCCAACAGTTCGCAGATGTATCCGCCTGGAAATTGCTGACCCTGTCCGGGGTTCTATACCACCTAGCCATGCACTTAAAGTTTGTTTCTGCAGTTCTCACATCTACCGCTGACCCATGTGCTAATTTTAAAATTTTCTTACTTGTGCCTATTTCTAATTGTGTTCCTAGTTCGCTTTCCCATTTGGTAAGGTATGGCGGCATCTCCGGTCTATCTCTTTCTAATAACAGTTTATATATTCTGGATATTCTTTTTTTTGAGCATTCTGCCGTAAAGATTTTCTCTAATTTTGTTAGATCCTTAGCCTCCCTTAATGGGCTAGGGAGAGAGCCCACAAAGTGGGTTAGCTGGCGATGCCGCCATCCATCTATGGAAAAAGCCTCATTATTCTGTAACTCGTGCAATGTCATAACCTTCCCCTTACTAATAACTTCCCCTAATCTCGTGCAATCCTTTCTAATCCAATCCCCTCCTATTTCCTTTAACCCTGGCGGGAAAAAAGGATTTTCTTTAAGTGCTATAAGTGGCGAGTTATAATTTTTGTTGAATATTTTATATATTTTGTCCCAGATTTTCAAAGTCGTGATAGTGATTATGTGTGTTTTTTCTCCCAGTGTCCGGCTTTTCGGGGGATTCCACACAATCTTCCCCAGCCTAGCTTCACTCAGTGTTTCCTCCAAACTAACCCATCTTTTAGTGTTACCTGTTTTACCCCATTCTGCAATTCTCAATAGTGCTATAGCATGGTAGTAACTTTCTATGTCTGGGACCGCCAGGCCGCCCTGACTTTTGTCTTGTTTTAAAACTTGGAGGGAGATTCTATGTTTTTTATAGTTCCATATGAAATTCATTATAATAGCTCTTAGTTTACCGAGGTACTGTTTTGGGAGAGGGAGGGGGAGCATCTGGAATTTATATGTGATGACTGGTAAGATCATCATTTTTACCGCGTTAATCCTGCCTATCCAGGATAGGATTTTTCCCTTCAGCTCTTGGCATTTTTTTTTTATATCTTCTAGGAGTGGGATATAATTTATTTTGTATAATTTCCTCGGGTTGTTGGCCAGTTCTATTCCTAAGTATTTTATCCTTTTTTTCTAATGTTTTTTGAGGCATTGATTCTAAAGTTTGTCAGTTCCCCATATTCCTTTAAGGTTTTAAGCAACATGGGGACTGACTTCTGGGGTGAGCTTATATAAAAGAGGACGTCGTCCGCGAAGGCCGCGAGTTTGTGCTCTTCTCTGCCTACTTTACAGCCTTCCACCTCTGGGTTTCCGCGAATTGTAGCTAACAGCGGTTCCAAAGATAGAATAAAAAGGAGGGGGGAGAGTGGGCAGCCCTGCCTGGTACCATTAAACAGTTCGAACTCCGCGGAGGTCGTTCCATTGGCCTTGATGTTAGTTTTCGGATGATTATATAGGGTTTTAATTTTTTTAATATTATAGCAAAAAATAAATGTGTTTTTTTTTCAAAATTGTCGCTCTTTTTTGTTTATAGAAAAAATAAAAACCGCAGGGGCGATCAAATACCACCAAAAGAAATCTCTATTTGTGGGAAAAAAGGACGTCAATTTTGTTTGGGAGCCATTGTCAGTTAAAGCGACGCAGTGACAAATCGCAAAAAGGGGCCTGGTCCTTTGGCTGCAAATTGGTCCAGTCTGAAAGTGGTTAAAGACTCTCAAAATGTATAGAGTTAGGATTGAAGTACATTGGGGTGCCGTAACGTGGCCTCTGCAGCTTACGCATACATTTGCACATGTGCGCAAACAAAACCACATGTTTTAACATGAACTGACATGGTTAATTTGGTTTGTTGCACGCTGTTTGGTTAGTGAGCTGGGAATTTGTTTTGGTTTTTGGACATGTATCACCCTTTCATTGCTTCCAGTGCTCCTTGCTGTAAAGACCAGTTATAGGTGTGGGTGGTTGCCTGTTGTTTGTACTGTTCATTAAATGGTGAGGGGACAGATTGGATACATTCACTGCCATTGTGCTATAGCTGGGTGTCCGGTACATCCCTTTACCTTTAAGGAGGGTGGGCTGCCTCCAGGCATACCTGCCCTTAATCTTTTCATTATTATATATGTACTTCAACTTTGGAGACGCTCAGAATTTATAGTTGAGACTGCAGTACATTGGGGTGCCATGACCTGGCCTCTGCAGCTTATGCATATATTTGCAAATGTGTGCAAAGTATACCCCTTCTTTTAACGTGAACTGTTAGACAGGGTTAGTTCATGTGTTGCAGGCTGGCTGGTAAGTGAGCTTGGGAATTTTTGTTTGTTTTTTATTTAATTAAACCAAACCCTAGGAATTGCAAGGAATGGATAAACTGTAATGGGCAAGGGGAGAGTGGACACTAAGGTGTAGATCAGAGAGCTAAAGTAGAGCAAGAAGTCAGAAGGCAGCTGGGGAAAGTGGTGGGGAGCAATGAGATGACAGTAAGGTGGAGGGGGGAGGGAGATAACACAGAGAAAGATGATAGAGAATTATCAGAATACAGGAAAGTGATTGTGCAAGGTCAGGACAGCAGCCCTACTATTGGAAAAAAAAACTTCCAGATTGGTGGAAGTAATAAAGACAGAAAAAAAAAAAAACATAGTGGAGCTGACAACAGGAGAAAACAAAGCAGAGAGCAAGATCAATCTGTAGAAGTAGGAAGAAGGAAACAGGTAACAGACCACAAGGAGCTGTGTTGATGAAAGAGCACATCTGAGGCCAATAGGACTGCAGAAACAAACAGGACTGAGAATTAAAACCAAGAAGATGTAGCACATCTGAGTTGGCAGGTAGAGTGTGAAATGCTAGAGGAGGTAAGCATTGGATTTTAGCACATTCTCCTTTGTACTAAAATAAGCTTTGGTGGTATTGTCTTCTGCCTGCTCTCTTTACGTACCATAGGGTAGGAAAATAATGCCGATTCACCCAGCAACACAAGTATTGAAATATTTTTGGCAGAATAACTTGGTTTTTATTAAGATATACTCTGTATTGTTTTAATAATTTGTGTAAGGGCATGATTTGAGAGGAAGTTTTTAGATTTCACTATAGGTCAGATGTAAGTAAATATAGTTATGCAATGATCATAAGTTTAAAGTGGTTCTAAAGACATAAGGTTTTGTACCTTAATGCATTCCCTGCATTAGGGCAAAAAACCTTCTATGCCACAGGAACCCCAGCTCCCCCTTATACTTAGCTGAGCCCGATCTTGATCCAGCACTGTGCCCGAGAGCCGTGTCTCTATCTGCTCTCTCCCTCCTCACAGGGCAGATTGATAGCAGTGGGAGCCTTTGGCTCCTGATGCTGTCAATCAAACCATGTGCACTACACTGCACTGAACTGCACTGTCTGTGTCTATAAATGCAGGAGGTGTGGATTGGGATTGAGCCTGCATAAGTACCCCCACAGGAAGCAGCTTCCCAAGGGGGCACTCGCCCGATAGGTGGAACCAGGAGCACTGACATGGGACCACAGAAGTGGAGGATTGGGGCTGCTCTGTGCACAACCCAGAAGAGCAGATAAGTAAAACAAAAAAAGGTTAACAATCACTTTAATTTTCTTTCCCTGTAGTGCAGATGTTCTAAAAGCAACAGTCTACCTAAAAAAATATTCCTACTATATATCAGTGGAAAAATACATAATAATCTGATAGCTTTTAATTCTATAAACTCTTGCTTTCTCATATATTGATTCAAAACCTCTAGTTGTAGTTTAGTTGAGGACCTTGACACTTGAACTGCTATCACTTGCCTTTGTGCCTCTGATCAGCTGATCAGAAATAATCTCTTGTAGTTCTCTATGACAATCTTACTGATTTTAGTACCTTGAGCTGTTACACTGCACATTCACCTTCTGCACCTTGAAAGCAGTCTTGAATCAATCAGCATTTCTAAACTCAAAAAAATGCTGCATCTGTTTTCAACACATTGGACCTGCAGCTCTTGGCTGCTAAGCAACTTTTGCATCAAGTCCCTTTTTGGCACAATAGAGCATCATGGCACCACCATGTCATAGTCGTTAAATTAAATAATCAAACATGTAAAAATGAACAGATAACATGTAGAACAGAATAAAGTAAAATGGCAGGAAAAGTAATGAAACAGTGCCCCCGCACACAGACACACACACATAGTCAATGCGTATAATACATTTTTCTGTACCTGACTTGTAGGTGGTACATAGAATGATCGGACTTATTTAAAAGTGCCAAATAGATACTGCCTAAGCAGTGTTTAATGTATGGAGAACATCAATAGTAAATTTGAAACTCTTCTTAACGTGTTTGTCTTTGCTGACATCCATATTCACACCATCTATTTTGTAGATATCCTAGCACAAGCCATAAAAATGGCATGCGTCTTCTTAAACTCTTGGATATCTTAAATGAGGATAATCGAATCATCGCTCACCAGCTGCATTAAATTTTTACCTCTGACACCAAGTGCTCCTGTTCAAACTTTTATCTAAAATATTCTTTATCATCTTTTCATTAAGCTCTCAAGAGCTAATGGTTTCCAAGTTCCCTCGGTAAGGATGATGTGCTGAATAATGAAAGCTCATTATTTCTCCACAGAATGCTTGTTAATTCAAATGATGATATTAAAACTATAGTAGCCTTTAGCGCTGGGGTGATTTCTAGCATACTTTATCATGTATCAATATATACTCTGTTTGTCAAAACTGCCCAGGGCTGGGGCTGACATTCTCTCTGGAGGAGTCTAGTGCTTCAAGAGACACTGAATACACCAAGGTGACAACTTGCAGAGCCTGAGCCTCTAGGAGATAGAGAGATGAAACTTGAAGTGCCATTGTCCCCCTTGATTTCCTTATTAATATTCATAAAGAGACAGTATTCTCATTTTTTGTACTTAGTAAGGGCCTCACATTCTAAAGGCAAACAGAAAAGGCATAAAGCATGCAGAGAGAGTAAAAAAAAAAAAAAAATTGAATATGCAGAGAGTAAAATAAATGAGTGTCATTTAAATGATCCATAATAATCATTTGTGCTGAGTTATTCAGTTAGAAGTTGCAAGGAAAATACGATTACACAGATGTTAACAGAAACTAAACATGAGCTGGAAATATAAAGGATTTCTGCTTTATAGTAAAATGTTTGCAATGCTATCCCATTCAGCTAAGCTTTCTAGCCTTATGTTTTTCTTCATTACTCTGGTAAACATTTCCTTTGTGTTATTTCATTTGTAAAATGACATGAAATCAATGTTTCTTTTATTTTGTGATTAGCAATCACTATTGCAAGCAGGAAATAATGGCATAATGCAAAGCTTAAAGAGCAGCTCCATATTACATAGATTTTTTTTTTGGATAGAGAACAAATAGGAAGACTGAAAGTAATAGTTACTACAATATCCCCATTGCTCAGATCCACCGTTGTGAGGGTCTACTGCCAAATTTCCGTTTGTTCTCTCCGCAGTGAAACTGTTGGAAGAGTTACATATTCACTTGACATTAAATGAAACCAAGACTTATTAAATAAGTAAATTAAATAAGTAACTGAAGGGTCTTCTCCAAATCTACCCTACAAATCATCAATATTCAGAATTTTCTTTTCATAAGTCTAACAAATTATTAAATAAATTACCTATTGTTCACCTTTACCAAATGTATACTATTCACTTCAGATCAGGAGAATTCTGATTTTTTTATATCCTCTAAATGTAGACAGTTCTGTAAAGCAAGAATTCAACATATTGCATTTTATGAGTTCTTAGGTGTGGTGACTCCATTCGTTAACTTTTTCAGTAACACATTTCCCATCCTAGGGTGACAAGGCTCGCCATCCTTGAATGAAACAAGAAAAGCCGCTCCAGGTGAGTGAGTCTCTGGTTATTTCCCACACACACTAGTCAGGCGCTAGCCCAGCTACCATGCTGTGTAACATAAAGAAATACATCTGGACAGATGCACTTTCACAAATCCTTTTATTGAAGCTTCATATGACAAATGGTTGACGGATGGAGCAGGGGACAAAGAGGTAGATGTGTTTTGCGCAAATGTTAGCGCTTAGTCATTACTACTACTACTACTACTCCCTAATATAGAGGTGCAGCGTTGTAATCCTAAGACAGGACTACAGAAACCTCCCACTATATTCTTCTCTACAACATATAGGGGGCTGTATAGTCCACAGAGATAGCTGGGAACAATGCTAACTGATAAGAGTTAGCAGAGGCAGAGAGCACAGGAAGTTATCTGCTCAGATTGTTTATGGCAGGATTAACAGGTATTTTGTGCACTTATAGAAAAGATAAAACAAAAGACTTTTAACAGTATATTCAAGAGACCAAAGGAGAACAAATATGAGAAGTTCATTCAGGTTTAAATACACTTTAAGGCCTCATGCACACTGAGCTTTTGCTCAGCTCCCCTGAACGCTTTTTCTCCTGACAGGAGAAAAGCAGCTTAAAAAACATGCCTAAAGCTGCATTTTGCACAAACGTTTAGGAATGTTAGGTTTTTTTTCTGCTCTTCAGCTCCTCTCATAAACGCGCTGGTGATGTGTTTTTTTTTCTGCCTGTAAATGCTCCTCTTTTGATACGCCTGTACACATAGGCTAACATAAAGTTACATTTATGGGCAGAAAAAAAAAACACCAAACGCCTGTGAAAGTGGTATTTTAAGCCCAGTGTGCATGAGGCCTTAACCACTTCAGCCCCAGAAAATTTGGCTGCTGAATGACCTGGGCATTTTTTACGATTCGGCACTGCGTCGCTTTAACTGACAATTGCGCGGTCGTGCGACGTTGTACCCAAACAAAACGTCCTTTTTGTCCCACAAATAGAGCTTTCTTTTGGTGATATTTGATTGCCTCTGCGTTTCTTTTTTTTTGCGCTATCAACAAAAAAAGGCAGACAATTGACGTTGTACCCAAACAAAATTTACGTCCTTTTTTTCCCACAAATAGAGCTTTCTTTTGGTGGTATTTTATTGCATCTGCGGTTTTTATTTTTTGCGCTATAAACAAAAAAAGTAACAAAATTTTGAAAAAAAATCTATATTTTTTACTTTTTGCTATAATAAATATCCCCTGAAAATATATAAAAAAAAATGTTTTCCTCAGTTTAGGCCGATATATATTCTTCTACATATTTTTGGTAAAAAAATATATTGATTGGTTTGCGCAAAAGTTATAACGTCTACAAAATAGGGGATAGTTTTATGGCATTTTTATTATAATTTTTTTTTTTACTAGTAATGGTGGTGATCTGCTATTTTTATCGGGACTGCAACATTATGGCGGACACATCGGACACTTTTGACACATTTTTGGGACCATTGGCATTTATACAGCGATCAGTGCTATAAAAATGCACTGATTACTGTAAAAATGTCACTGGCAGGGAAGGGGTTAACACTAGGGGCGATCAAGGGGTTAACTGTGTTCCCTGTGTGCGTTTCTAACTGTAGGGGGAGGGGACTGACCTAGACGAAGTGACGGATCGTGGTTCCTAGCTAATAGGAAGTCACGATCTGTCACGCCTTTCAGAACAGATATTTGTGTGTTTACAAACACTTGCCCCTGTTCTGCTTCTCGTGGCCGCGATCGCTCGTGACCGTCAGCCACGAGCATCAGCTCCCCCCATGCTGTGCAGCGCGCGCCAGCACACCTCCGGCAGCCCGCGCGCGCCTGCTATCCCGATCCCATGAGGCGACGTATAGATACGACGGCTTGCGCGATTGTGCTGACCTGCCGCAGTAAAATGACGGCGGCTGGCTGGCAAGCGCTTAAGCAACCCTGTCATGGAAGAAAAAAAAATATCTTCTGGGATAAAATACAGGTTATACTATAACTGCTGCTATGCCCAAATGCCATACCTTTCCTGCAAGCAAAGCTCTGACACTTCCTGGTACTGCCAAAACTTGCCTGTCCCCCTTTTCCAAAACACTACTATTGGCCCATTCCTGTAATGCTTGGTGACGTCACGTCTGGTCACGGTCGTGACCGGAAGTCTTTTCATTTGTTTGACACGTTTGTCTGCTGCCTGGCCTGCTGTTGCCATTTTTATTGCTAAAGGGGCTTTTAGATTTTTTTTTAATAAATTACTTTTGAACCTTTAAACCTACTACACTATGTAGAGCCTTCTTTTTTATCTTCTATCTTGCAGATTGGGAGAAACCTTTTTCTAGGAAAAGACCGTGGAGACTGGAGAAAAAGTTACAGCGATCCCTTGGCCCTTTGAGGGAAGCTTCAACAGGCTGGTCGTTTACTATTGCCCCACCTATAGGATTGGGAGAAAACTTTCTTCTAGGAAAAGACTGTGGAGACCAGACAAAATTTGTAGTGATCCCTTTGAAAGCTGTGAGGAAAGCTTCAACAACAGGCTGGTCGTTCACTGTTGCCCCATTAGACCCGTTGGGGTCTATCTATAAGGTGAGAGGCTAGCACTACTGGGGGAGGATTGCAGAAAGACATGTTTACTATCTTACATCTTTAATTTGGACTCATTAACCTGTCCTTATCCCCCTTGTCTCTTCGGTTATCTACTCTGATTTATATTTTCCACTTTGGAACTGATGATCTCTCTGAGTCACCTGATTTTTTTTTGGATGCTGATTACTCCTGGGAAACAATTTACTTTTAATTTAGTTTTTTGTGATACACTTTACTGGATTTAATTGCATTATTGCTCAGATATATATTATGGGATGCACCTTTTAGGACTTTGAACACTCTTATATGAGTTTATATTTGCAATGAGCATCTGAGAAATTCCTTGTGTTTTTTTTTTTTTTTTGCTGTTGTTGTTGACATGCTATATTAGCGCTACTTCACTACACAATATACATTCCTGTAATGGGTTCCTCACTGGTCAATATACATGTGCATGAGGCAGGATGGAACAGGCAAGACTTAGCACTTCTTGGAAGTCCCAGAGCCTTAAAATTGAATGATCTGGAATTTAGGAATCATGGTTGGGAGATCACTGCAGGTATTTCCAGACCCATCTAGGTAGCTGTACTTTTTACCTGACAGTAGGTTTTATTTCTGCCATGATGAAGTTGCTTTTAAGCAAAACTAAAGATAAACCTTTTTATTAAAGATTTGGATAGAGTGGTGAGGGGTTAGAACCACTATCAGGTTTTTCGCTATGTCCCAAATAGGGAGATTCACTCTCTCTAATTGCCCTATGACCAACGTCACCTGGAATTAAAGTTAGGGTAAATTCAAATTTTTAGGTTACAATCTGAACAGGAATAGAGGGCAAATCTTACACTGAGGACACTTGTTCGTGTGCCAACAATCTAAAGCCCCATACACACGGTCGGATTTTCCGATGGATTCTGTCCTATCGGACAATGTCGAAAATTCCGACCGTGTGTAGGCACCATCGGACATTTTCCATCGGATTGTCCGACGGACAAAGTTGTATCTCCTGCTCTAAAAATTTTCCGACAACAAAGTCCAATCACACCAATTACGATCGTGTGTAGCGAATTCCGACGGACAAAGTGCCACGCATGCTCAGATCACATTACAAGACCAAAGCTATTGGCTACTAGCCTCTATGTAGTCCCGTCGTAGGCAACAAACGTCACCACGTTCAGAATGATCGGGTTTTTCGACAACTTTGTCCGACCGTGTGTATGCAACACCAGTGTTGGACTAAATCCGTCGGACCAAATCCGATGGATTTGGTGGTCGGATTTTCCGACCGTGTGTATGGGGCTTTAGAGGTGATTTCCCCAACGATGGAAAGATATTCACTTCTATAGTCATTTTACCTTTCATACATATCCAAAATAAAAAAAAAAGTATTAGCTTTCCGTATACTTTAAAGTAACACTAAATTATATCCTTATACCCCCAAAATAATCCATACACATCCATTACTGAATGTCCCCTAGGGGAGGTTATGTTCCAGGGGGACCAAGGAGAGCAAACATAGCCACCCTCAAACAGGAAGTCAGATTAAAGCAGCAAAAAAAGGAATTTGAAGGAGGCTGAGAGCAATAAAAGGTGCTTTTTTTAGTTAAAGTGGAACTAAACTCAAACAACAATTTCTTATTCTGTCCCTCCCTGCTCCCTCTTGCACAAATGCCATAATTTTTTATTCTATGTTTTACAGCTTTTCTTCATTTTGTGCTGCAAGGCTTCCATTGCCTTCACCACAGCAATCCCAGGATACAGTGGGTTATTATGCAGCGCATTTGCACACACACAGCAGATCTCTATATATGAGCACAAATACCCAACCACCAGATACTGGTGGCATTTGTGCATATGTGCTGACATCCTCCACACGTGTTGGTCTGTTCCAGCTTCCAAATGCATGGAATAGACCAGCTGCGCATCTGTGTACATGATGTTTTTTTTTTTTTTTTTTTAAATGCTCAATTTAATGGTGGGATACTGACCCCAGTGCAGTTTTGTGCATGGGCCCTAACCTACAATACTGCTGCATTCAAATCCATATATGTACACAGTATGTATCTGAACGCAGCATTTTCTACATTCTTGTGCATAAACCCCAATCCTGCTTAAAACTTGCAGACTGCAATAAGGTTCCTTGCAACTGGGTTCTTTTTTTTTTATATCATAATGGAAATACTGTCAAATAATGAAACACAATGCTACACTATCAATAATTATTTTGAACTGGGTAAATATATTCAAAGGGCTTTATTATTCTTTTTGTGTTTTGCATGTCTTATTTTGAAATGGTTCATTTAATTTTATGTACTTATCTTTTATGACATTCTGTATGGCCTTTATGATGCAGGAATGATATATATTTAGCATTTAAGTTTTAATCAGATTATAATACATTTTCCATTGGGGGCATGCATTGATGACTTTAGCACACACTTTACTGCTCCAGAACATATTTCTGTTCTAGCCTTGTACTATGACACCTGGAGCCTACGATGGGCTTTTCCTGTTGTATCTGGATATGTATCTGCACTGGCACTCACTCATGAAAGCAGCTTTCAGTCTGTTAACTAACCAGAGCTGGTTCTGCCACAAGACACCTGTTTTCCATTTTCTATCCCAGTTCAATGTAAAATGGCATAATTCTCCCAGAACTGGCTGTTCATATTTAGAGCCCTACATGATCAAGGTCCTAGCTTTTTGAAAGGATTCCAGCATCCCTTTACTCCCACTCATTCATCTCAGTGATGCTGGCACTTCCTACAATGTCTTTGAAATAATATTGCTCTTTTAAAAAATCTCTGTCTCATCTGGTCCTCTCTAAAAATGTTTAAAAATAAATCTAGGACTCATGTGTTTACCTAATCATCTGATTAAAGAACCATTACCAGTTTGGTTTTCTTTTATGTGTTACGTCCAGTATTTATATCCTGTTTATGGTTTCACTTGATGTTAAATAAAAGCATTTTTAATAGTGTTTCTGATGGCACATGAGAACGCTATTAACCATGTCATGAACGGAGGAGTTTCCTGTCTTCTTAATTGCGCTAATTGTTATATGACATGAACTTTTAATGAAATAGCTTTCTTAAGTTGTTAATCCAAATATCAAATTAATAGTACAGATTTTGCTTTCTCAAAGCCAAATTGAAGCCACAGAAATAAATATGCAGTCAGATAGACAATGTACTAACCAACTTCATTTAATTAGGGATAAGGGGGTGATTTTTACCATTGGGCTACTTAGAAAAACTTTACTTCAACAAATTCTACTCATTTTGTTTATTTAGGGAGTGGAACTAGTATGCAGTCAAGAAAGTCAGAGTAACAATAGAGGACCTTACCTGCAAGCTTTTTCACAAAGGTATGCAGGCAACTATCATTTGCAGAATGTCACAAAGACTGCCAGGAAACTATCATTTTCAGAATGGAATAAAGCAATAGTAGCCTTTTTTACAAATTTTTTATTTAGCAAAAAAAGGCAGTTGCCAAAACAATCAAACTACAGGGATCAAAAAGAAGGAAGCATTTATGGGTAAAGGCACATCTTCCAGTATTTGACAGACATAAGGTAAATACAATTCCACAGCTTGAAGAAGGTGAATAATTGGCAATATATAAAGCAGGTAATCAAATAAATTTGTAGTACCTTACAATAGGTCCAAGAATGGGAACATTATGAAAAAAGTGGGGTCCATGCAGACCCATGACTGAGGAGGAAACCACCTAAGTTTTACATATAAAGAGAGAAAGAGAGGGGAAATAGAAAAGAGAAGCAGAGAAAGAACAGGATATAAGAGGGAGGAGGAAAGAGAAAGAAAAAAAAGGGGAGTGGGGGGAGATGGTGAGTTGTGGAAGGTATGGGTAGAAAAGAGAAGGGAATTAATGTTGGTGTGGCCCAAGAGAAGATGAAAGATCCAGTGGGGCTCCCATCAAAGAGGGCTCTTCCCTCCACAGAGTATGTAAACATGTTCCACAGAGTCCAGGTTTTCGAGTACACTTTATGTTGTGAAGAGAGCATCAGGTCCTCAAGCAAGTTCAATTCCTTGACCTTTTTGAGCCAAAGTTTAATGGACAGTAGCTGGACATTTTTTCAAGTAAGAGGGATACATGATTTAGTGTCATTAAGGAGGTGACGGAGTATTAATTTCTTGTAAATTTTGATTGGTATTTTGGAAGCATGGAGAAGGAAAAAAGCTGGGTCCTCCGTCACTTCATAGTATGTAAATTTTTGTGTGATCCTCCGGACCTCTTTCCAGCAGCCGACATCAATCTGATGTATTCGAAAAATATTTGTGCAAGAGAGACAGGATCTTCAACTAAGGGTCTTCAAATTAGTTGAGGATTTTAAAGCGAATTGAACAATGTTAGTTTGCGGATCCACCGTGAATGTTATACCCAGGTCTGATTCACATTTCTCAAGAAAGGGCAAGTGGTGGCAATCTGGTGCTGTAACCAGCAGAGAGTACATCTTCGAGAGTGTATAGAGTAATGCCACATGATCAGAAAAGTATTACTCTAATGAAGTTATTTGGTGGCTATTAGGGATGAGCCGAACACCCCCCCCCGTTCGGCTCGCACCAGAACCCGCGAACGGACCTAAAGTCCGTGCGAGCTTTAGAACCCTATTAGTTATAATGGATGCGAACGTTCGAAATCAAAAGTGCTAATTTTAAAGGCTAATATGCATGTTATTGTCATAAAAAGTGTTTGGGGACCTGGGTCCTGCCCCAGGGGACATGTATCAATGCAAATTTTTTTTTTAAAAACGGACGTTTTTTCAGGAGCAGTGATTTTAATAATGCTTAAATTGAAACAATAAAAGTGTAATATTCCTTTAAATTTCGTACCTGGGGGGTGTCTATAGTATGCCTGTGAAGGGGCGCATGTTTCCTGTACTTAGAACTGTCCCTGCAAAAAGTGTGATTTTTTCAAAAGAAAAAGCTATTTAAAATCACTCGCGGCTAATGTGAATTGACGGCTCCCGTAACACAGAGAACAGTCATTCATTGAAAGTCATTCATAACAAAAAAGTCATTCATAAAAAATTAAAACATTTTTTTTAAAAAAGCGTGGGGGCCCCCCCAAATTCAATAACCAGGCCTGAAGGGCCTGGTTATTGAATTTGGGGGGACCCCCACGCTTTTTTTTTTTAATTTTTTTAATTTTTTATTAAAGGATGGATGGATATTAAGGGGGACCCAAGCCAAAAAAAAAGAAAAATGGCGTAGGGTCCCCCTCAAAATCCATACCAGACCCTTGAGGTCTGGGATGGATTTTAAGGTGAACCCCAGCCAAAAAAAATGGCGTGGGGTCCCCCTCAAAATCCATACCAGACCCTTATCCGAGCATGCAACCTGGCAGGCCGCAGGAAAAGAGGGGGGACGAGAGCGGCCCCCCCTCCCGCCTGAACCGTACCAGGCCACATGCCCTCAACATTGGGAGGATGCTTTGGGGGTCTGAGACCCCCAAAGCACCTTGTCCCCATGTTGATGAGGAAAAGGGCCTCTTCCCCACAACCCTGGCCGGTGGTTGTGGGGGTCTGCAGGCGGGGGGCTTATCGGAATCTGGAAGCCCCCTTTAACAAGGGGACCCCCGGATCCCGCCCCCCCTGTGTGAAATGGTAAGGGGGTACAAAAGTAAGATAAGGGTCTGGTATGGATTTTGAGGGGGACCCCACGCCATTTTTTTTGGCTGGGGTTCCCCTTAAAATCCATCCCAGACCTTAAGGGTCTGGTATGGATTTTGAGGGGGATCCTATGCCATTTTTTTTTTTTGGCTGGGGTCCCCCTTAATATCCATCCACCACGCTTTTTTTTTGTTTTGTATCAATGAATGACAGTTCTCTGTGTTACGGGAGCCATCAATTCATTAGCCGCGAGTGCTTTTAAATAGCTTTTTTCCCCCCCTGAGCTATAATTGGCTACAGGCATCCTCCACGTGAAAATTGTTTAGAATCACTGACACTGAAGAGTGCGCATGCGCGGGACTTCCGGGAAGACGCACTGACCGGGAGCTCCGACCCGCTCCGGCCCTCCGGCGTCCCCAGCGTTAGCTTTACACAGCGGGACCGCTCGTAACGAGCCCCCCTAGCCTGCGGACGACCCCCAGCACTGGCCTTTATGTCCGAAATCCCCTCCAAGAAGGAGGTCTGCCGGAAACTGGACTTCGGCCTAACCGCCCTCACAGATCCCAAGATGGCGGCCGCGACCACACCAAGCACACACACAGGAGACCAGGAGTCCATAGCGGACCCCCCACCACATGTCCAGCTTACCAATCCTCTGCTGGCTACTCCTGTGAGTAATCTGTCCCCACATTTGGCCTCCCCAGCCTCCACAGAATCGCTCCTCAGCAGGACACTGACAGGCATCATGCATACACCCATGATGCAATCCCCCCTCAGCCACTCTGACCCTCAGCAACTGTTCCCTCAGCTAGCAGCCTGCCAGCCTGACATGTCCCACTTGCTAAAATGCTTCTCTGATATGCTGGCAACAGGCCTAGCTCAGAATGCATCACAAATTACCACATCCATTACCACATCCATTAAAGCAGACCTGCAGAGCCTGGGGGCCCGCATAGATGCCATTGAACAAGCAGTAGACAATACGGCCGCACGCACTAATCAAAACACAACCTGTATCCAGACGCTGCAAGACCAACTCGAAATCGCACTCGCTAAGATTGACGACTTGGAAAATAGAAGTAGAAGATACAATTTCCGAATCAGAGGTATCCCCGAATCGGTCACAATTATCCCAGAAACCGTAAAACTCTTCATAAAAGACATCATTCCGGATATCCCGAGTCACAAACTTGAGCTTGACAGGGCTCACAGAGCTCTACAAACCCCCCGCCAAGATGGGCTTCCCAGAGATGTAGTGGTTAAACCCCACTACTACGGAGTTAAAGAGGAAATCATGAAAAGGACCCGCAATCTTGATGACATCACCATTCAAGGAAGCAAAATACAAATCTTCGCAGACATCTCCCAGACCACAATCCAGAAACGGAGATCCTTAAAACCTCTCCTGGAAATCTTTACAAGGAATTCCATAAAGTACCGTTGGTCCTTCCCTTTCCGCCTTCAATTTCAATACCAGGACAAATCACTCAGCTTTTCTAGCTTCCAAGAAGGCGAACGTCTGCTTCTACGCCTAGGATTGATCACCCAAGAATTGCCTTCTCAGGAGTCCGACCAGCGACCATGTTCCACTAAGAGGCCCCCATCAGGCAGCCCCATCACGCCGCTGTGGAACAAACAGCAACCGAAGAGGCACCGAGACTCTCGCCCTCCGAGATGACTTATCACCCCATAAATCCTCCTAGGATTGTGGTCTCTCCTTTTGGGTATACGTACCCCCGCAGGTGTAGTGGTTTGATCTACGCCCACTGTGTTTTTTTTTTTCCTTCTACTTCGTTCGTTGGACTGGAAGCTCCCCTTTTCGCAAACTCCGATGTCACCGCCTCTCGAACTTTGGAGGGGAGTTTCTGGCTTCCGGTGGGGTGGGGGGAAGGGACGAATAGGTAAAAGAGTTACCCCCCTGGGCAATCTAACCCCCCACCCCTACATGTTTGAGCGTACCAGACTTCTCCCATGATTCCCGGTTGGTCTCTCTTAGGTGCCCTGGACTCTATGCTACCCCCCACCGCACCCCCCCTCCACTAACCCTTCCCCCCCCCCCACCCTACCCTTACTACACCGTCCGGGAAAGTTGTTTATTGTATTGGTTGTTCACTTGATTGTCTACCTGTCCGTCATCTTGGTTTATCAATAACTTGCTGTTAAGCTCCCATACCTTGAGGTCCTATCCCGAATTCCTATTTGTTCTTCTGGGGACCCAGTGGTCGGAGCGGATATGCATGCCACTCCATCTGTTGTAACCAAGAGGGGTTCACTCCTCTGGTGACATCAGGACAGCAACCTCCATAGAGGTTGTTACTTCTCCAAGCCCGGCTTTACCCCGGGCCTTGGACCAGGACTTGGCTGGCCAGTCCTTTAACTACCCTACCCTAGTCACTCCTGACTAGGTTTCTTTACTGCCTCTACTCTCTCATTTGTCCCCCTCCTTTTCCTTTCTATGCTCCTATCCCTTTCACTTACTCTCTCGTCCTATTTCCCTCAGGAACCTGCACGGAAGGCTATTCTCAACCAGAAAATGCGGCTGAATACCCTGCTCAAACCTCCCAGAATCGATCCTAGTTCATCAAAGATCAAGGTAAGACCACCTCATTTGTACTCGCTAACTCCTCCTCGTATCCATGGCTGACTCATCCCCTCTACAGGCGGCTCTCAAGATAGCCTCACACAATACCCAGGGCCTAAACTCCCCTTCTAAAAGACGCAAAGCCCTCCAAAGTTACAACTCCAGGGGCATCGATATAGTCCTCCTCCAAGAAACCCACTTCCCCAATGATTATAATCCCTCCTTCCTCCATAACAGATATCCCACCTTTTTTCTGGCCAATGCAGATGACAAAAAAAGGGGGGTGGCCATACTCTTCTCTAAGAAAACCTCTTTCGCACATTCCCAAACGATTAAAGACAAAGAAGGGCGTTACATACTGGTCAAGGGCACAATAGCAGGCCTCACGTACACCATCATATCCTATTATGCACCCAACCGAGGCCAAGCTACCTTCTTTTCCTCAATGCTCACATCCCTTTCCCCACATCTTGAGGGCAGAGTGATCATGGGTGGTGACTCTAACATCACCTTTGACCACCTGCTAGACAAATCGGGCCAGGGGATTCCTCACCTAAAAAATCCACCTAAACAGAGCCTCCGCATAGCCCGACTACTCCACTCACTAGGCCTGGTTGATACCTGGAGGGAACTCAACCCCTCCGTAAAAGACTACACGCATTACTCAGCACCACATAAGTCCTACGCCAGAATTGACCACATCTTTATTCCCACTTCTGAAATTAACACAGCCGTCCAAGCTAACATACATGATGTCCCGTGGTCTGACCACTCCCTAGTAACCCTGAAACTCGCAAACTCTTTAACTCGACCTGGGCCTCGCCATTGGCGCCTTAACGGTACAATCCTTTCCAATCCGGTGCACTGCACTATATTGGAAAAGGATATTCGTGAATACTTCATGACAAATGACACTGCAGACATTTCCCCTAGCGTTCTCTGGGGGGCTCACAAAGCGGTAATCAGAGGGAAGATTATCCAACTCTCCTCCAAACTAAAACGTGAACGAAAAATGGAGGTTATGAACCTAGAAAAGGAATTCAAAGCACTTAGTACATCCCACAAACAGAATCCCACACCCTCTACTCTTACCAAACTAGAATCTGCTAGGGTGGCTCTCAACTTGGCCCTCACCTCTAGTGCTGACAAACACCTCCACTGGAACAGCGGGAGACATTATATGCGGGTAGATAAATTTGGCCCACAGCTAGCGACTAAACTCACCCCCAAACATAGGATATTTTCCCTCCCCAAGATCAAATCTTTGACTGGTTCCCTAACCCAGAACCCAAAAAAAATCCTGGATTCCTTTCAATCCTTCTACTCCAACCTCTACTCTGACGGCAACCCTATCGCCCACACTCACCTTGAAGCCTTCCTAGAAAATGTCCCCCTCCCAAAACTCTCAGACTCTCACCGATCGATCTTGGATTCTCCGATTCAGGAATCTGAGATCAGAGCGGTTATTAAAGACCTTAAACGAGACTCCGCCCCGGGCCCTGATGGCTTTTCTATCCCTTACTATAAAACCTTCACGGATGTGCTCTCTCCCTATCTGGCCCGCTTCTTCAACTCTTTAAGCAAAGACCCCCCCATTGATCCTGCGGCCAACTTAGCCTATATCTCAGTCATTCCCAAACCGGGCAAGGACCCTAGCGAAGTGAGCAATTATAGACCAATCTCGCTCATTAACAACGATTTAAAAATAATGACGAAGATTTTATCAAATAGACTTGCATCGTTTATCGGCTCGTATATACATAAGGACCAAGTGGGTTTTATCCCGGGGAGGCAGGGACCGGACCAGATTCGGAGAGCAGTGGACATCATTTCCCTAATGAAGTCAGGATGGGATGGGGGGCCCCCCCAGGAAGGTTACCTCCTCTCCATAGACCTCCAAAAGGCGTTCGACACAGTCGCCTGGCCCTACCTCTTTACGACGCTGCAAAAATGGGGCTTTGGTCCTAACTTCATTAAAATATTGGAATCCCTCTACTCCCAACCAAAGGCACAGGTTAGACTTCAAGGCCACCTCTCGGAACAATTCCCCATCCAAAAGGGCACTAGACAGGGGTGTCCCCTCTCCCCCCTCCTCTTTGCGGTCGCTATAGAAACCCTGGCTATAGCAATTAGACTCCACCCGGACATTCATGGGGTCCGCTGCGGACAATCATACCACAAATGCGCGCTGTTCGCGGACGATGTCCTCCTCTTTGTGACGTCCCCCCTTATCTCAACGCCCAATATCTCCCAACTTCTCAATGATTTTGGGCGAATCTCGGGCCTGAAAGTAAACATGACTAAATCGGTTGCCCTCAATGTTTCCACTCCCCTAGACCTAGTAAACAGGCTGAAAGACCACTTTCCCTTTTCCTGGAACCAAACATCTATCCCCTATTTGGGCATCAACCTCACATCTAGAATTGACCAACTCTATAGACATAATTATCCCCCCATGTTCAAAAAGCTATTAGAAGACCTTTCCCAATGGTCCCTCTACAAGATATCCTGGGTAGGCAGAGTAAATGCGGTCAAGATGACACTCCTGCCCAGAATACTATACCTCTTCCGCTCCCTCCCGATTCCAGTCACCAAACCACACATCGGCAAACTACAATCCGCAATCATTCGCTTCATCTGGGATAAAAAAGGACACCGCCTCTCTAAGAAGGTCCTTTTCAGGCCCAGAACGAAAGGAGGCCTAGGCCTACCCAACCTCTGGTGGTACTTCCAAGCTGCCCAACTTAGCCAGCTATCAACTATTTATTTAAAAGGACCCAAACCAGACTGGGTGTACATGGAACGAGATGCAACCCCTAATTACACCTTGGACTTCTTGCTCTGGTGTTCACCCAAACAGAGACCCCCTATAATGGCCCCGACATTATCCCACTCGATTGCATTATGCGACTCTCTACACAAACTGAAATCCCTTATTTCCCCCTGGCGCCCGCTGGCCCACATTTTCCATAACCCCAGGTTCCCTCCAGGGCTAGACATTAAAGCCTTTAAGTGGTGGCTGGACAAAGGCCTATATAGAATTGGTCACTTCTTTAATTCCAACGGCCCCTTCACTTTAAGCTACTGCACTTCTAAACTCGAAATGCCCCTCTCCGAAAAATTTCGATTCTACCAACTATCACACTTCCTCAACCAGATCTGGAAAAATAGTGAAAAACCACTCTCAGCCACTTCCGATGAACAGTGGTGTTCCTCAGCCATGGATACGAGAGGGGGCATCTCTCTGATATACTCTGCACTAGCCGAGCCTGTGGAGAAAGCGACCTACATGATGAGCTGGGAGCGTGATCTTGATATCAACTGGGATCTAGATTCCTGGCATTCTAACTTCACCCGCTCTTACAAGGGCATCTTAAATACTTCCCTGATTGAAGCCAGCCTTAAGGTCATTTCCCGCTGGTACCTAGTACCCACCCGCCTTACCAAATATTATCCGCAATCTTCTCCCCTATGCTTTAGGGGCTGTGGACACTTGGGCTCTCTCCTTCATATAATGTGGGAGTGCCCCAGAATCAGAGCTTACTGGAACAAAATTTTCAACCTTATCCGCAAGACCACTGGCTTTGCGATCAAACAAATTCCGACAATTGCGTTGCTCAATTGCCTGATCCCAAATGTCCCCAAACCATCTCAGACTCTGATTCGCTTCATCCTTCTAGGTGCCAAAATGACAATTACCCGATCCTGGAAATCTTCAACAGTCTCTTATCGATTGACTAAACATAAGATCTCTTGGATAATGTCCCAGGAAAAGATTTCCAACAGCATCCTCGACACAGAGGACAAATTTAAACTCGTCTGGGAACCCTGGGCTACACATATCAGAGTTATTCTCTGAACACAGATGCTGACATGGTCGCCACAGGGCACATACCCTCCCGAGGCAAGGCTCTAGCCCCCTCCCTCTTTAGCCTTCCGTGCACTTCCTCCTCCTCCACCTTCTTCCTTCTCTTCAGTACTTTCCCCCTTTTTTCTCTCACTTTCCTTCTCTATTCTCACTTTTTGGTCCTCCTGCTCCGTGCGCAGACACTAACCCCCACTAGCGTTTATTTCGCTACCTCTCAGATAGGGCTCTCACGGTTTACTACCTAAAATTGCCTGACCGAGCCGGGTAGGGACCACGTTTTCCACCCATATTGGGCTCACAACTTAACTTGACAGTTAGCCTGAATCTAGTTGGTCCGGTGCCTAACTTATTGGGCCCCCGACACACTGACTGCAACTTTATGGCTCTTCTCATATCATATCCGTGTTTTGTTCTTTGTTTACCATTGGAATATAGCACTCTGTACATTCCTAGGGTGTCCGGACCTGGATACCTCCTGCACAGCTTGTTCCCAGAAAGGGGTGTAGGAGGCGAAGGGGAAGGAAACCCCCAGCCCATGGGCCATAGAAGACTGTAATGTAAGAATACCTATCATTGTTCAGTGTGCTTCTTTGTTTTTTATTTTTGCCCTGGACCATGTTGCGGGTCCTTTTTCTCTTGTTGTATCTTGGCATACTTTCAATAAAAACTATTCAAAAGGAAAAAAAAAAAAAAAAAAAAAAAAAAGAATCACTGACACTGCGTGATTTTCTTCTAAAAGTTTTGAGTTTTTATGTTGGCTAATTTCTGTCACCCATGGTACCTTTAGCCTTCCTATGCTTTTTCACACCTGTCACCCATCTAAAGAAGGCTTTGTCATATGAAGGAACAAACAATCATATACAGTAAATTTACTAAAGTTAAGTTGTTGTTATTTCAGTCAATTAGATTACCACTTGCCTACTGGGCACTTAAACCCCCCTCCTGCCCAGACCAATTTTCAGCTTTCGGTGCTCTCACACTTTGAATGACAATTACTCAGTCATGGAAAAAGATTAAGGCGATCTCCCCCGGTGAGGCTAAATCGTCACGTGGTGATCCCATCCCTTTGAATAGATACGAAAGGAACCCCTATGGTTGGGACTTTAATATAGATCACCACTCTCACCAAAGATTTTATGAAAATATCTTCAAATTTTATTAATAAATAAAATGATGTATAACAGGATCATCTGACTGTTCGATAGCAGAATGCACAGTTCATAATATGCACAGTAGTTATACAACGAATGAGACAAAAAATTACAAATAAAAATAAAAATAAATAACGTGACAACACTATACAAAAAAATATATATATACAGAGGTACAATACTGGTGCTCTCAAAGAGGTAAGTAACCCCCAGACGCTCGACGCGTTTCCAGTTGCCCGAATAAGGGAACCTTCATCAGGAGCAGAGAGTGGTTATATGTAGCAAGTACCTATCGCTCTCATAAAGTCGATGTTTGTAGATCGAATAAATTATATTTCAAAAAGGGAGGAAGGTGTGTCCCCCAAATGTGACAGCACAGCGGGAATGAATCCTAGTTATAGATTCCTCTATCAGGACTTGTGTGTCCACACAGCCAAGCCCCACAGGAGAGGAATAGCGCATACAAGCTATCTGCAACTGTTCAAGGTGTACCCTTGAAACAGTACTCGTCTCCGAGAAACAATGTCCCAGATAAACGAGGTTGGGTCCCAACAAGGGGTTACTAGAACCCTTTCCTCTGTGGGGTGTTCCCTATGTAGGGGTATACGACCGCCGTATAATCCTCTGCTTACCCATTACTCAGTCATGCAATACTGTACCCAAATTAATATGGCATTAATATGTGGCACTGATGACACGTGACACTAATGACAGATGGCACTGATATGTGGCATTGATGACACGTGACACTGATAACAGATGGCACGTGACACTGACAGGTGGCACTGATGACAGATGGCACCGATACGTGGCACTGATGACATGTGACATTGATACGGCACTGATGACAGATGGCACTATGTGGCACTGATGACAGATGGCACTTATACGTGGCACTGGGGACAGTTGGCACTGACAGGTGGCACTGGGGACAAATGGCACTGACAGGTGGCACTGGGGACAGGTGGCACTGGGGAAAAGTGGCACTGGGGACAGGTGGCACTGGGGACAGATTGTACTGACGACAGGTGGCACTGGGGACAGGTGGCAGTGGGGACAGATGGCACTTTATTTTCCATTTTTTATTTTTTTTTACTTAGGCCCCATTCACACTGAAGCGTTTTTCAGGCGCTTAAAAATAGCGCCTGTATAGCGCCTGAAAAAAAGCGGGTCCTTTAACTCCAGTGTGAAAGCCGGAGGGCTTTCACACTGGAGTGGTGCGCTAGCAGGACGGTACAAAAAAGTCCTGCTAGCAGCAACGTGTATTCACCGCTCCTATACTGCTCCTACCCATTGAAATCAATGGGACACCGCAGTAATACCGCCGGCAAAGCGCCACTGCAGTGGCGCTTTGCGGGGGGTTTTAACACTTTTTTTTAAAACCACCCCGCTAGCGGTCGAATACCGCGGCTAAAACGACAGTAAAGCTGCTTTACCCCCGCCGTCCCCACCGCCCCAGTGTGAAAACGGCCTTACGGCCGATGCAGCCGTTCATCTCTCCCTCCTCACACGCTGTCTCTGTGTTAGGAGGGAGAGCGGTGATGAGAGATGATCTCATATGTTTACATATGAGATCATCTCTCATTGGACATGCCGATCGCGCTGTAAACAGCCGATGTGATTGGCCGTTTACAGCGATCTGTGACTGGCTGTGTCCAAGGGACACGGCCAGCACAGAACTTCCCCGATGCATGCTCTCAGGAGCGCGCATTGCGGAAGTAAACAGGAGGACGTCCAAGGACGCCCTCCCGGCAGTTAGCGTCCGCGCTGTAGCTGTCTTTCGGCTATAGCGCGGGCGCGAAGTGGTTAAACATTGGCTTGTTTTTTAATTCCCTTGTACCTTACTGGGTGCTCAAATTAGATAAAGTTTCAATTTATTTACTAAGCTGAACAATCACTTTTGTTAACCACTTTCAGACCGGACCATTTTGCTGTCTTTAACTGACAATTGCGCGGTCATGCAACGATACTCCCAAACAAAATTGACGTCCTTTTTTCCCACAAATAGAGCTTTCTTTTGGTGGTATTTGATCACCTCTGCAGTTTTTATTTTTTGCGCTATAAACAAAAAAAGTGACAATTTTGAAAAAAAAAAAACGCATTATTTTTTACTTTTTATTATAATAAATATCCCCCAAAAATGTATAAAAAAACATATTTTTTCCTCAGTTTAGGCCGATACGTATGCTTCTACATATTTTTGGTAAAAAAATTGCAATAAGCGATTATTGATTGGTTTGCGTAAAAGTTATAGCGTTTACAAAATAGGGGATAGTTTTATGGCATTTTTATTAATAATTTTTTTTTTTTACTAGTAATGGCAGTGATCTGCGATTTTTATCGTGACTGCGACATTATGGCGGACACATCGGACAATTTTGACACATTTTTGGGACCATTGTCATTTTTACAGCGATCGGTGCGATTAAATTGCACTGATTACTGTAAAAATTACAATGGCAGTGAAGGGGTTAACCACTAGGGGGCTAGGGAAGGGTTTAGTGTGTGCTAGGGAGTGCTTCTGATGCCCCGTACACACGGTTGGAAATTCTGACCACAAAATCCGTCAGATTTTTTCAAACGGATTTTGTCCGACACTGGTATTGCATACACACAATCGGACAAAGTTGTCGGAAAATCCGATCATTCTGAACGTGGTGACGTTTGTTGCGTACGACGGGACTACGTAGAGGCTGGTAGCCAATAGCTTTTGTCTTGTAATGTGATCTGAGCATGTGTGGCACTTTGTCCGTCGGAATTCGCTACACACGATCGGAAAAAGTCCGATAGGACTTTGTTGTCCGAAAATTTGAGAGCAGGATCTCAAACTTTTTCCGACGGAAATTCCGACAGAAAAAGTCAGATGGAGCCCACACACGGTCGGACATTTTCCGTCGGAAAATCCGACCGTGTGTATGGGGCATTACTGTAGGAGGGGCTGTGTGTGACACTACACTGATCAGCTCTCCCGATTACAGGGAGAGCTGATCAGTGACACTGTCACTAGGCAGAACGGGGAGATGCTTGTTTACTTTAGCATCTCCCTGTTCGTCCTCTCCTTAAGACGATCGCGTGTATCCCCGCGGCGATCGAGTCCACGCGACCCGTGACCCGACTTTATGGAGCTTGCAGCGGCATTTGCGGCACGCACGCAAATGCCACGGCGGCAAATTCAAAGGGACGTACCTGTACGCCCCTATGCCTGTCCGTGCCATTCTGCCGACGTATATGTACATGCGGTGGTCGTAATGTGCTTAAACAACCACTATGCATTGCATGAGCAGCTGTGTGTCAGTTATTGTTGCCCACAGAACTAGACAGACACAACCTGAATAGGTTACATTGCTTTTTGGTGCTGAATCCTCGTCATCTTTACCTAACATATTGCACACGTTTTGTCCAGAGAATACATCTCTTTCACCTTTGCACCTCATTATTTCCTGCTGAAATATCTGAATATCACAGTAGAATTTACTATAGCCAATCTATTGACAGTGCAAGATATTACAAGATTATTACTATGCAGTAATTTCTGCCTGTAACATACATAACTCAATAATTACCTAGACAAATAACAACATACCTCTTCCCTACCTTAATGGTGCAGTGTCCTTGGAAATGTCAACATCTCTATATTCCTTCCTAGATTTCTGTATCCCACTCTATATTTATTTATTTAGAGTTATTAGCTTACTAAAGAATTGTAGAGCTGTGATATGCAAAGATAAGTTACCTATACCAACCAATTTAATGTGACTCGGGTATAGGAAATCTAAAATATTTTGCTGTTGCATATTGTTCTTCACATCTCAAGCATTCTTGTGCTGCTTATTAAGTAAACCTCAAAGTATCTTTAATTCAGAGACCAAGCCTTTTATCAAGGAGATGTCCTGGGTGTACACAGAAACACAGCCATAAGATTTCAGAGAAATTATAATTTAATGGTATTTGTTAAGGGCAGGCAGAAAACTGCTTAAGAAAGAAGACACGAAAAAAATACAACATAATTTATCAAAAAGTGTTATTTGAATATCATACCTCTGCTATACCGCATAGGTTTATTTACTGCATGCAACACAAAACCACACCACTCTGAACAGAGAAAGCCGAATGCTGCAGTGGATAACAGCACACCTATTCCAGGTGCTCTGGCTCAGGATGTCCCTCCCGCATCCAAAAACAGACCATGAATGTGCATTGAAGAGCCGGCTCTTCAATGCACATTCATAGGTTTATTTACCTGGTCTGTCATACAGAGCATGTTTAGGGGTGCTGCCCACACCTATGCCTCCAACATATTTAGTGTGACCAGTAGAGTTAATCCTTATTTCAGATAGCATCAGATTCAGAGCTAGTTCACACTAATGGCAAGGACTGCCTCTCCTCTGAAAATAGATCTTTGCTTGGATTGCTTTTCAGAGGCATTTGACAGGTGGTGGGGAGGTGACATCCTGCCTCATGATATCCTGTTTTAACTCCCCTAATGCTGCACCATTGCCACTGTAACCATGTGCATTGCACGTGGTTGTGGTGTGGTTGCAGCACATCCCCAATCACATGAACAGGTCACATTCGTTGGGCAGTTGAAGTTGATTTTTTTTTACAACATTTTGTTAAAGAAAGAGACTCTGTTAATAATTTAAACCCTGGCAGATGGGACTTGTAGATTTCATTACTGTTGATTGCTGACATTAGTTTATTATTTTTGGTTGTTAGTACCTGTCACCTGCCTGATGCTATCACATAGAGGGTTTGTTAGCTCCTTTGTGATAGCAATAAGATTACATCCAGAAAATACATAAAAATTAAATTGTTAAAAATGCAAACATAATAAAATAAATAATATACACATATGTGTACATACAGTGGTGTGAAAAAGTGTTTGCCCCCTTCCTCATTTCCTGTTCCTTTGCATGTTTGTCACACTTAAGTGTTTCGGAACATCAAACCAATTTAAACAATAGTCAAGGACAACACAAGTAAACACAAAATGCAATTTGTAAATGAAGGTGTTTATTATTAAAGGTGAAAAAAAATCCAAACCATCATGGCCCTGTGTGAAAAAGTGATTGCCCCCCTTGTTAAAACATACTATAACTGTGGTTGTCCACACCTGAGTTCAATTTCTCTAGCCACACCCAGGCCTGATTATTGCCACACCTGTTCACAATCAAGGCATCACTTAAATAGGAGCTGCTTGACACAGTAAGGTCCACCAGAAGATCCTTAAAAGCTACACATCATGCCGAGACCCAAAGAAATTCAGGAACAATTGAGAAAGAAAGTAATTGAGATCTATCAGTCTGGAAAGGGTTATAAAGCCATTTCCAAAGCTTTGGGAATCCAGCGAACCACAGTGAGAGCCATTATCCACAAATGGCGAAGACTATTGTTTAAATTGGTTTGATGTTCCGAAACACTTAAGTGTGACAAACATGCAAAGGAACAGGAAATGAGGAAGGGGGCAAACACTTTTTCACACCACTGTACATACAAACATCCTTAGCCTGTTGGATGTGGGGGTCTAAGTGGAGAGGTCTTATCAGAATCTAGAAGTCCCTTTTAAAATAAGGAGACCCTGTAATTATCTGAATTAATGAATAATAGGTACATAGTAGATACACCATTATTTACAATGAATGCTGCGAAAGGCAACTCCCATCAGCCAGCTCCCTGCCCCTTTGTTTATAAAGTAGGTGAGGGGCTGGGAGCTGGCTGACATCATTGACCATATTTGGCAGATGATATTACCTGAGATTACCACGGGCTTGTTTACGATTTCTAAGAAGCCAGCAGGCAGTGGGATAGTAGTTATATTAAGATAATAGGGGTAACCAGTGCGCTCAACCAAAAACTATTAAATCAAATAAGGAGAAAAATGGAAAAGGAAAGCAGCCAACATAAAAGTGATCTCACACTTATAAAGGTAAAATTGAATAAAGAGGGTATGTGGCGCTAACCCTTAAGTAAATCAATAAATAATCTAAAATGACCAGTTTGCAAAGCTCAGAGTATCCGAAAGATGAGTGACCTTTCACACAAATAGATATATAAAAACATAGAATAATGAACTAAAATAGATAAAATTCCTTAATAGCAATACACATAAAATATTGAATAAATATAAGACGTGTGTAAAAAATGAAAAAATATTCAATAAAAGTGATGGTGCTAAAATAACCGTGCTGAAATAAATATATGTGCTGGGGTAAAAATGATGATGGAGTTGGGTTAAAAATAGTGAACACAAAATCTTCTAGCAATAAAAGGTGCACAGTGCAACGTGCAAAATATGTGAATAGAGAACCAATAAAGAACCGATAAATTGGTTCTGAAAGTGCAAGGGAATTGCAAGGAAATTGCAAGGGAAATAAATGATTGAATGAGCAGAAATATCCAAAATAATGACAAAGTGACCATACAGATGAAAAGAGTGTGTCACTGTAGGTATGGTATAATCAGATGATACCAAAACAATAATATCGCTGAAAAAAAATATAAAAAATAAAAGTAAAATTTGGTGCACTACAAGTCCCAGCTTGTAAAGAAAAAATGGCGGAAAATAAACGATAAAGTCCACAATCTGGAACAATGAAGAGCATAAGGCTCTAGAATAAGTGAAGGTGAGTAGAAATATTCAGGAATCTTTGTGTTGATCACAGTGATGATCCGTGCAGACAGTGCTCAGTGCTGACTTCAGGGGTGCACCCTACTAGTTCCCCCAGCCTCTCACCTCTATTTGCGGCCCCTACAGGCCTAGTGGAGCAGATAGCCTCTAAGGTGGCAAGCCTGGTTACTTTCCGGGTCCTCTTTCTTATGGGCTCCTATGGGCTCCTATGGGCTCCTATGGACTCCTACTCCGATCCAAAAAGGCACTCCAGGGGTAAGGGGTCACTCACATCCAAAAAGGCACTCCAGGGGTAAGGGGTCACTCACGGGTTAGATCAGCATGTAGGGGTTAAAGGTACAAAGAAGCGCTCCAATGTGTAGTAAAAAACAGGTTTATTGAAACAAAAATAATAACCACTCACATTTAAAGTTTTCTTGCATCAGCATGGATGAACTCCTTAAGGAGGGAGGAAGGAAGTCAGGTGCCTATCGCTCTACTTCCGGTTTGCGGCCGCGACCGGAAGTTCATCCATGCTGATGCAAGAAAACTTTAAATGTGAGTGGTTATTATTTTTGTTTCAATAAACCTGTTTTTTACTACACATTGGAGCGCTTCTTTGTACCTTTAACCCCTACATGCTGATCTAACCCGTGAGTTACCCCTTACCCCTGGAGTGCCTTTTTAGATGTGAGTGACCCCTTACCCCTGGAGTGTCTTTTTGGATCAGAGTAGGAGTCCATAGGAGCCCATAGAAGCCCATAGGAGCCCATAGGAGCCCATAAGAAAGAGGACCCGGAAAGTAACCAGGCTTGCCACCTTAGAGGCTATCTGCTCCACTAGACCTGTAGGGGCCGCAAATAGAGGTGAGAGGCTGGGGGAACTAGTAGGGTGCACCCCTGAAGTCTGCACTGAGCACTGCCTGCACGGATCATCACTGTGATCAACACAAAGATTCCTGAATATTTCTACTCACCTTCACTTATTCTAGAGCCTTATGCTCTTCATTGTTCCAGATTGTGGACTTTATCGTTTATTTTCCGCCATTTTTTCTTTACAAGCTGGGACTTGTAGTGCACCAAATTTTACTTTTATTTTTTATATTTTTTTTCAGCGATATTATTGTTTTGGTATCATCTGATTATACCATACCTACAGTGACACACTCTTTTGATCTGTATGGTCACTGTCATTATTTTGGATATTTCTGCACATTCAATCATTTATTCCCCTTGCAATTTCCGTGCAATTCCCTTGCACTTTCAGAACCAATTTATCGGTTCTTTATTGGTTCTCTATTCACATATTTTGCACGTTGCACTGTGCACCTTTTATTGCTAGAAGATTTTGTGTTCACTATTTTTAACCCTACTCCATCATCATTTTTACCCCAGCACATATATTTATTTTAGCACGGTTATTTTAGCACCATCACTTTTATTGAATATTTTTTCATTTTTACACACGTCTTACACACGTCTTATATTTATTCAATATTTTATGTGTATTGCTATTAAGGAATTTTATCTATTTTAGTTCTTTATTCATTATTCTATGTTTTTATATATCTATTTGTGTGAAAGGTCACTCATCTTTCGGATACTCTGAGCTTTGCAAACTGGTCATTTTAGATTATTTATTGATTTACTTAAGGGTTAGCGCCACATACCCTCTTTATTCAATAGTAGTTATATTAGTTGCTATGATGTTGTCAGCTACCTGCTTCCTAGCAACCAGTGATGTGCAGCTGATAGCATCTTAGGATCCAATGATGTTAGCCGACTGCACAGAGAGAAGTTTTCATTTGCAATAGTAATACTGCCAATAAATGAATGAGTTCCTTCTGCAGCAGCAGCAGCAGCAGCAGGAGATTAGCTGAGGAGGAACAGAAATTTGATGAACCCTAAATCCCATTGAAGCCTATAGGAGGTAAATCATGTATGTAAATTCTGACCATTTTTAGGACTGAAAGGCAGACTGATGTAAACAAAGGAGCTGGGCACTTCCATGGACTGCCACATGCCAATGCTAAATATACAGTATATATTTTTAAATATTGTAAAGGAGTGAGAGGGCCTTGTCTGCAGCTTCAAGGGCAACATTGAAAATACACAAATTATTTAAATAGCATGCTTGGAATATGCCATAAATTTGTACATGGGAGCCCCCAAAGTAACACTCCCTGCAACAAAAGCCTGTTTTTTAAGGGAAACTTTGCTGCAAAAAAAAAAAAATCAGTTTAACCTAAAATAAAGGCCTATCAACATAACATAAAAACAATATACCTCCAAAATAAATGAAAACCACAAAAACCCTGAAACAAAATAGCATTTTTTAAAGGAAATCCTGCAGCGAGAAAGCCACCAATAATAAGAACAAAAAAAAATAGCAAATATGGCTGACTGCACAAAGAGCTAGCAATCAGAATTTAAGTACAGTTTTCTAACTGACCTTGTTTGCTCTAAATAGTGAAAGGGCTGACTTATCCAAAAGCCCCATTATTAGTCCTTCTAAGCCTGCTGGCCAATGGTTGAAGACCATGCAGTACATTATGATTTAAAGAAAAATTCTCCGGAGGCCAATCAGCACATAAATTATCTGGGACCGCACCTCTCAAACTGGCAAGATTCACCTCAAACCCATGGTAGCTGCAAACCAAACCTCATCCCTATATATGATGTACTAGTCATTTGGCATATATAATTATGCCTGAATCAAAGAAATCAAGCAGTTTTCAGCTTTCATTTTACTGTGCCATTACAGGATGTCAGTAATTGACTCCAGTTGTGGAAGTACTGTGCCAGTTTGATGTAAGGAAATAAGGATTCTAGAATTCTTAGCATCTATGCCAGTTTTCATTTGAAATACTCACAGATGGTTGAAAAAGAAGCATTAATTCTTGTTTTTGCAGCCTTTTTTCTGCAGTTGCAGGGTTTAAATATAATGCATATGCAACTTTGATTTAACAGCTAATGTACTGTAAAGCTATGTGGCTTATTTTGCTTTATTCACAATGAGAACATTTTAAACATCTAGGATAAGAAGAAATTGAAGTGTTTTCCATTGCAACCAATAAAATATTTGGTTTGGATTTCTAATGGTCAATAGGAAAAGTAGCTCTGTTATCGAATACAATAATTTCTGTTATGTATATGCAAAAATGTTAAAGTATATATATACTATGATCCATTGTATTGCTACTTACTTGTATCTGTTTCTATTGAAGGATAGAGTGATTTTCTTTTTCTTTTTTCCTTGTCAAAATATTTTATTGTAAAGTTCAAAAAGACAAAACATTGTACAAGTAACATATTGTAGAAATAATACAGTCATGAAGAAAAAGCTAAATTGCACTTATATATAAGAAAAAAAAAATCTAATAGTATATCCTAAAGGATAGGATAGAGTGATTTTCAAAATAAATATTCAAATGTATGACAATCTTTAGCACTCCTATAGGAAAAACAGAGCATTGTTTTAGAAAATGCAATCAATTCGCACATTCCTACTGTTATAGATTTATATATTTCTTTTAATAGAGGATCAACACATCTCTAGTCTAGTAGCCAAAATGTTTCCCTTCGATTAATCTGATTTCCTAAAGGCATAATTCACCAATCACTTCCTTAATATTTTCTACCAATATAGCCAGGATATCTCAAGCAGACTTTCTTTGATGTCAGTGAGATGCAGGTATAAATGAAATTGACCCACATACCTGGTTTAGAATTGGGCACACATTAGTTCAGTCTGTCAGTTACCAATAATACATTACCTTGCCTCACAGCAGCATGTGAGCCATTGATCATCAATGCAGTGGTGAGTAAGTTGTTAATGAATATTTTATAGTTTTTCACTGTTCGCAAGGATTGAATTCCAGACTATTATTATGTTATAATGTAAAAATATACTTATTCCAAAATATAGTTTAGACTTTAGCTTTATATGACTAAAGCTTCAGTTAACTTCAGTCATAAGTAGAGATGGGCCAAACATTGGTTTGTGCCAGAACTTGCGAACACCACAAAAGTTCAGACCCAAACCATAAACCCTATAAAAGTCTATGTGACCCGAACTTGAGAAATCAAAAGTGCCCATTTTGAAGCCTTATATGCAAATGATTGGCCATAAAAAGGGTATGGGGCCCTGGGGGACATGTATCAATGCAAAAAAAAAACTATTAAAAAAGATTGTTTTTAAAGGAGCAGTGATATTAGTGATGCTTAAAGTGAAACAATAAAAATGAAAAATTCCTTTAAATATAGTGCATGGGGGTCCCCTTAGTCTGCGTGTAAAGTGGCACATATGTACCGTGTATAGAACCTGCTGCAGAAAAACTAGCATTTAAATTGATTTTCCCTGAGTTTCTTTACTTGAACAAGAAGCAGGAATTTAGATACAGGGTATGTGGGTGATAGGGAGTGTATTTTTTTGTTCAATGCAGTAGCTGGGGCAGAGACATTTTTGTGCTATACTCTACAGCTGGTGGTGTGCTGCTGGCAGACATGTTGAAAGGACCTGTGGGACCCTTTGCTATACCATCATCCCTGTCCATGGAGGCTGCTGAGAGGTTATGAGATATAGCAGGGGTAGACATGAAGGGTAAGGAGTGAGGAGGAGAAGAATTGTGTCCCTTTTGTGTGGCTCTTAAATGCTAAGTGGTGGGAGGTTAAATGTCTTATCAAGCATGTGGTACCCAAATTGCTGGTTTTGGAATGCTTGATCTGCTTGCGGCAGAGATTGAAAATTGTAACAGTGCGATCGGCTGCACATGTGCTAAAAAAGGACAGCTGAGTGGGAAGTGTTCCGTGAGATAACAGCTTCACAATCTGATGGAATAGGGTGGCTGTTCTCTACTCTTCCATGATGGCTGCCTCATTGGCGTTGTGCCTCCTCCTCACTTTCCTTCTCTGCTCTATCCGGCATCCAAGTCACGTCAGTGACCCCATCATCATCAACCCCTCCATCCCCAATATCCCTGGAGCCAACTTGGCGAAACACTGCGGCTGGGGGAACATGACTGCCAATTTGTTTTTTTATCCTTGTTCTCCCTCTCTGTAGGCTCATGTTACTCCTTTCCTCTACCTCAGAACCAACATCAGAATCAGGTAATGTCTTTGCATCATCAAGAAGAAAGTGGCTGATGCTGTGTTTAAATAATTTTTCTGATTCCTCCGCATGATACTGGGGCTATGGCAGGAGTAGCTGTGGACAAGGAGGCAGAATAAGCCGCTCTGGCAGCTGCGATGGACTGCGCACTAGTGTCAGCTTGGGCCATAGAGGATGAGGATGATTTAGTAAGCCAATCCACCACCTCCCCTGTACTTGGCTGGATAGCACTGGCAACATCACTAAACAGAGACAAATGTGTCCTGCTGGAGGACGGACAACGTCCACCTTTGTCTGTAGACTTAAGCCCCGTACACACGGTCGGAAAATCCGACCACCAAATCCATCGGATTTGGTCCGACGGATTTAGTCCGACACTGGTGTTGCATACACACGGTCGGACAAAGTTGTCGGAAAATCCGATCATTCTGAACGTGGTGACGTTTGTTGCCTACGACGGGACTACGTAGAGGCTAGTAGCCAATAGCTTTGGTCTTGTAATGTGATCTGAGCATGCGTGGCACTTTGTCCGTCGGAATTCGCTACACACGACCGGAATTGGTGTGATCGGACTTTGTTGTCGGAAAATCTTTAGAGCAGGAGATACAACTTTGTCCGTCGGACAATCCAATGGAAACTGTCCGATGGTGCCTACACACGGTCGGAATTTCCGACAACATTGTCCGATAGGACAGAATCCATCGGAAAATCCGACCGTGTGTATGGGGCTTAAGACGCTGCTGGCCCCCTCATAGTCGCATCAGAATGTCTGCCTCTCCTTGTTGGCCTCCCAGACAGGTTGGTGGGGACTTATTACCCAAATGTAATAGATATTGGGAAATGTGTGATTGGATGCACTTTATTGAATGAAAAGTGGTGTTTGGTGCACATTAAATTGAGGACTGATGCTGACAGAGATGTAAAAACTATAAAAAAAAGGGGCAACATCAGCGTCACAGTCAGAAAAACTGCGGCTAACAATTTAAAAAAAGACAAAAAAAAAAAACATGCAGCAACCAAAAAAAAAGGGTATACTGCACTGTATACAACACTAGATGTTATGTAATTCTGTGTTAAACATTGCACTACACTAACAAACTACAGGGGGTCCCCTACTTACAAACATCCGACTTACAAACGACTCCTACTTACAAACGGAGGGAGACAACAGGAAGTGAGAGGAAATCCACCCCTAGGAAGGGAAATTCACTCCTGTAAGAGTTAATATGGGAAAAAGGTGTCCCCACTGATGCTTTATCACCAGTCCATGCTTCCCTAACAACTCAACATTTTCAAAATCCAATTGTCATTGGGACAGAAGGTGAGGTGAAATCTTCTGAACAGGGGCACAGACAGCAAAACAAATGTTACAGGGGTGATAACCCTTCTCTATGCTATCAAAAAAACTTAAAAATAGATTTTTTGTCTGGAGCTACACTTAAAAAATGCACCTGTTCCGACTTACAAACAGATTCAACTTAAGAACAAACCTACAGTCCCTGCCGTGTTTGTAACCCGGGGACCCCCTGTACACTGACACTACACTATACATTACTCACACTATAGGCACACTATACTGACACACTACACTATACTGGCACACTATACTCACACTATACTGACACACTACACTATACTGACACACTATACTCATACTACACTATACTAACACTACACTAACACTCTACACTCAAGAGTCACAATAAGTGAACACACTAACTTGCTAGTAGCAAACTGATCCCTGCTCTATCTATCTCCACTCCAACAACACACTGCAAAAAGTACCTGTGGGAAGGAACCTTTTATAGTGTGGGGTGGGACTATGAGCACTGAGCCATGATTGGACAAAGTCCTTATCACTTTGTCCAATCAGGGCTCTGACAGTGCTCTGTGCCCTAATTGGCAAAGCTTTGCACCTGACCAGCAGTCAGGTGCAAGACTTCATCAAATTTGGGCCCTAGAATGCACTGTGAAGCTATAGTCAGCAGCACTAAACATTGTATTCTGATGACGGGGAAGGCTCCCACCATCAGAACACAATAGCACAGCGTGAAGATTTCCCCATCCACATCTAATGTGTGGACGAGGGAATTGGATCATTTAAAAAAATTATCAATGTATGGGCTGCCTTAAGGCCATTCTGGGTATATTTATGTTAAATAATCTTTTTTTCTTCTGAATGGAAAATTATGTATGCACTATTTATCTAAGTATAGCTATAATATTCTTGTTGATGCTCACATTATGTAAAGCAAAACAAAAAGCTGTACAGCGATAGCAGGCTTATTTAAGTAAGGCATAAACCTTTTTACCACGACAACTACTTTTGATAAATTAAACCACACCACATAAAATAATACTTTAAGTTATTTCAATGTTAATTAGCATTGTTAGAATCAATTAAGAAGGATACTTGAACTCTCCTATATGGTTTTAAATGCCCACTAGTGTCTAAAATTTAATCTTTTAACTATATTAAATAATGCAGTTGATTTATCTGTTGCACCGTTCCCAGTCTAACCAAAACAAACCTCAAGTGATCCACTGAAGTTTTTTCCAGAGACCTAAAGAACAACCATATGAAGATTATCTTTGTTTGTTTAACACAAATGTAGTCACATTTTAGTGTCTGTAATTCATACAGAATGCAAAAGTTTGTTAAGCTTGTCCTGGTCTGAATAACCAAAAATAAAACTGCATTAAAAATATAAAATTACATGTATTTTTTTCTCTGCTGCATTAATGTAAAAGATAATATTGTATGAACATTAAAGACATTCCATGTAGCATTATTACATGTTTCATTGTAATGTTTAAATGACTAAATTAGAAACACATTGGTCTTACAGACTTCACTAGTCATAACAATTCAGAGGCAAAAATTCAGAATATTTTCTTATGTAGATCTTGTATCCAGGGACCTGTTAATTGCAGAAATCTAAAGGAGAAATACAAGTGTATAGAACAAAACTAGTGCAATATCTAAACAGGTGCCTCACATAAAAAAGAAAGTTTTTTAGTACAAAGTACAGTTTTAAAGAAAACATAAATGATACAAAAAGGTATGTTTAGTATCCTATAGTTTTATTAACCGAAAAATAAATTAATCTTCGGAAACTTTGAAGGCATACATAAATACAATTCCCACATTATGTTTTTTCCAAAAGTTGAAATGATATGTAATAAACAGGAGAATTATTGTGAATCAAAATGCAATACTGATTTTTTTTCTTTACAGAGTTGTCACTTGTAGTTATTGTTTTTGTTACACAGCTTGTTTTCTTTTGTTTGATAAAGTAGAATTGATTCCTTTTCAATTTTAGTCTTCAACCTTTAGTATGCCTGTTATTATGGCTAAACAGTCCTGTAGAGTCTGCCAACTATGTTGTCCATAGAGTGGTATGAGACCACTAGCATCCAGTGGATGGACCAAAGTATCTTTTTAAGCCATCAATACAGTTAAACCCCTGATGACATCCCATATCGCAAAACGCATTAAGAGAAGCTTTGCCCACTGATGTTACACGCTATTGGCTTGATCTGAGTGATAGAGCTTTTATGTACGTTAGTAGCTTGCATGGTTTTTATTATTGTTTGTTTACTGGATTTTAATTAAAAAAACACATACGCTATTGGAGTGTTTCTCTGCTATATTATTACAAGAGAATCTTGTCTGGATGTTATTTTTTACTGAGTGTATTGACCTCTATACATACAGTGAGGTCTTGGATTCCGGTGCTTGATTATCCAATGGAGGTGGTGATTTGTCACTATTAGATAATATATATTGTGTTTTTTGTCCTTCATGGTTGCCAGAGGTCATTATGTCTGGTTAGTGGTGCCATTAATTATATGAGAAAGAGGGGTCATCTTGCAGGATCAATATTAAGATAAGGAAGTCTTACTTTTAACCCTGCAACTTTGTTAAGGATTTTTTATATCGGTCCATGTTGCAAGCTGCAGATATTATACAGACTCTATTGGGTAGATTTACTAAGAGCAAAAAGACTGTGTACAAGTGCAGTTTTATTCGTATTCCCCAGACCTTAATGAAAGTGGAGAAGTGCTGATTTTCATCATCCAATCATGTGCAAGCAATTTTCCTTGTATCTGATTGGTTAGTGAAGCTTTACCACATTCACTAAACACTGGAGATAATGCATGCAACTACACTTGCAAAGTGCGCAGTCTATTTGCCTTTAGTAAATCAACCCCTCTACAGTATATACTACCATAAGTATGCTGCTTTATCCTACGAAGATAAAAGTATACGTTTGTTAAAGGATAAATAAATCCAAGAAAAAAAATGAATATAGTGCAGCTTACAAGTCCTTAGATGTGATGGCTGCATTAATTTTTCTTTTCCAGGAAAAGTGCTGTGCTAGGTGAACAGTGTAACCAAAAATGCAGTATGATTTTAGATCCAATGTCATGCAGTTGGTAGCCCATTCAAACAAATAGGCTGTACACAATGCACATTAAAGCATGGCATAGCATGCATTAACTGTACCAAAATAGATCATTCTGATGTGATTGGGCCCTTAGTAAGGAAGTGGCTTTCTGCAAGAAAGGCACCTTTAATACAGAATTTAGAAATAGAATGAAATAGCCCGGCTATCGCACACCTCTTCTGGCCCAAGTAGTCAGCAGGTAAAAGCAGCTTCAGCTTGATTCATCCAGACCACCCCTCCAACATTTTTTGCTCCATCCTCTGGGCTTAATCATGGACCTTTGTACCTATTAACCACTTCCCGACCGGCGCACACAGATATACGTCGGCAGAATGGCACGTACAGGCAGGAGGGCGTATATATAAGTCCCTCCTTAATGCCTGTCGTGCCATTGGGAGCGCGCCGGGAGCGGCGCGCTCCCGCGCCGGTTGGGACACCCATGAGGCCGGTCGCAGGTCCCGCGGACTCGATCGCCGCAGGGA
>CM053030.1:216429583-216452200 GCA_028564925.1 Lithobates sylvaticus | reverse complement strand
GGCCAGCAGGCTTAGAAGGACTAATAATGGGGCTTTTGGATAAGTCAGCCCTTTCACTATTTAGAGCAACCAAGGTCAGTTAGAAAACTGTACTTAAATTCTGATTGCTAGCTCTTTGTGCAGTCAGCCATATTTGCTATTTTTTATGTTCTTATTATTGGTGGCTTTCTCGCTGCAGGATTTCCTTTAAAAAATGCTATTTTGTTTCAGGGGGTGTGGTTTTCATTTATTTTGGAGGTATATTGTTTTTATGTTATGTTGATAGGCCTTTATTTTAGGTTAAACTGATTTTTTTTTTCCAGCAAAGCTTCTCTTAAAAAACAGGCTTTTGTTGCAGGGAGTGTTACTTTGGGGGCTCCCATGTACAACTTTATGGCATATTCCAAGAATGCTATTTAAATAATTTGTGTATTTTCAATGTTGTCTTTGAATCTGCAGACAAGGCCCTCTCACTCCTTTACAATATTTAAAAATATATACTGTATATACTGTATATTTTGCATTGGCATGTGGCAGTCCATGGAAGTGCCCAGCTCCTTTGTTTACATCAGTCTGCCTTTCAGTCCTAAAAATGGTCAGAATTTACATACATGATTTACCTCCTATAGGCTTCAATGGGATTTAGGGTTCATCAAATTTCTGTTCCTCCTCAGCTAATCTCCTGCTGCTGCTGCTGCAGAAGGAACTCATTCATTTATTGGCAGTATTACTATTGCAAATGAAAACTTCTCTCTGTGCAGTCGGCTAACATCATTGGATCCTAAGATGCTATCAGCTGCACATCACTGGTTGCTAGGAAGCAGGTAGCTGCCAACATCATAGCAACTAATATAACTACTATCCCACTGCCTGCTGGCTTCTTAGAAATCGTAAACAAGCCCGTGGTCATCTTAGGTAATATCATCTGCCAAATATGGTCAATGATGTCAGCCAGCTCCCAGCCCCTCACCTACATGTAAACAAAGGGGCAGGGAGCTGGCTGATGGGAGTTGCCTTTCGCAGCATTCATTGTAAATAATGGTGTATCTACTATGTACCTATTATTCATTTATTCAGATAATTAGTAATTATCTGAATAAATGAATAATAGGTCTCCCTTTTTTAAAAGGGACTTCTAGATTCTGATAAGACCTCTCCACTTAGACCCCCACATCCAACAGGCTAAGGATGTTTGTATGTATGTACACATATGTGTATATTATTTATTTTATTATGTTTGCATTTTTAACAATTTAATTATGTATTTTCTGGATTTAATCTTATTGCTATCACAAAGGAGCTAACAAACCCTCTATGTGATAACATCAGGCAGGTGACAGGTAACAACCAAAAATAATAAACTAAGGTCAGCAATCAACAGTAATGAAATCTACAAGTCCCATCTGCCAGAGTTTAAATTATTAGCACAGAGTCTCTTTCTTTAACAAAATGTTGTAAAAAAAAATCAACTTTTTTGGATCTCTCTAGACCGGGGGGAATCCTCAGAAAACTGTAAATTAAACAGAGAGGGCATTATCATAGTGTAAGATCTCCAAAAAATCTTTAATTGGTTAAAATAAATGTTTTGTACTCACAAAAGTGGTATAAAGATACAATTTCTACATAAGTTTCCATAAGGAACATCTCATCTGTCCATTCAATTTGCCAACTCAATTTGAATTGCAAAAAATGCACTAAAATTTATATTCATATTCACTGAAATTCATATAAATTCATGAAATGGTTGAAGATGGTAAAACCACATGGTTGATCTGTGCTTTTACCCCCCCAACTGCTTCCTTTTTAGATGAAAAGACAACGGCCAGAGATGTACACATGCTGCGCCTGTGATGCTTTGCTGGGGCAAGAATTAAACCCTGTGTCATTGTTTCCAGGCACTTCCGCCCAACGAATGTGACCTGTTCATGTGATTGGGGATGTGCTGCAACCACCCCACAACCACGTGCAATGCACATGGTTACAGTGGCAATGGTGCAGCATTAGGGGAGTCAAAACAGGATATCATGAGGCAGGATGTCACCTCCCCACCACCTGTCAAATGCCTCTGAAAAGCAATCCAAGCAAAGATCTCTTTTCAGATTAGAGGCAGTCCTTGCCATTAGTGTGAACTAGCTCTGAATCTGATGCTATCTGGATTTAGGTGTAACTCTACTGGTCACACTAAATATGTTGGAGGCATAGGTGTGGGCAGCACCCCTAAACATGTTCTGTATGACATACCAGGTAAATAAACCTATGAATGTGCATTGAAGAGCCGGCACCACTGGAAATTCAGTCTTGTATCTTTATTTTCATGTGACCATGGTTAAACAACATGCAGATGCGTTTCGGCACACAAGCCTTGTTCCAGTTGTGTCGGCTCTTCAATGCACATTCATGGTCTGTTTTTGGATGCGGGAGGGACATCCTGAGCCAGAGCACCTGGAATAGGTGTGCTGTTATCCACTGCAGCATTCGGCTTTCTCTGTTCAGAGTGGTGTGGTTTTGTGTTGCATGCAGTAAATAAACCTATGCGGTATAGCAGAGGTATGATATGCAAATAACACTTTTTGATAAATTATGTTGTATTTTTTTCGTGTCTTCTTTCTTAAGCAGTTTTCTGCCTGCCCTTAACAAATACCATTAAATTATAATTTCTCTGAAATCTTATGGCTGTGTTTCTGTGTACACCCAGGACATCTCCTTGATAAAAGACTTGGCCTCTGAGTTAAAGATACTTTGAGGTTTACTTAATAAGCAGCACAAGAATGCTTGAGATGTGAAGAACAGTATGCAACAGCAAAATATTTTAGATTTCCTATACCCGAGTCACATTAAATTGGTTGGTATAGGTAACTTAACTTTGCATATCACAGCTCTACAATTCTTTAGTAAGCTAATAACTCTAAATAAATAAATAAATATAGAGTGGGACACAGAAATCTAGGGAGGAATATAGAGATGTTGACATTTCCAAGGACACTGCACCATTAAGGTAGGGAAGAGGTATGTTGTTATTTGTCTAGGGAATTATTGAGTTACGTATGTTACAGGCAGAAATTACTGCATAGTAATAATCTTGTAATATCTTGCACTGTCAATAGATTGGCTATAGTAAATGCTACTGTGATATTCAGATATTTCAGCAGGAAATAATGAGGTGCAAAGGTGAAAGAGATGTATTCTCTGGACAAAACGTGTGCAACATGTTAGGTAAAGATGACGAGGATTCAGCACCAGGACGAGGATTCTGCACCAAAAAGCAATGTAACCTATTCAGGTTGTGTCTGTCTAGTTCTGTGGGCAACAATAACTGACACACAGCTGCTCATGCAATGCATAGTGGTTGTTTAAGCACATTACGACCACCGCATGTACATATACGTCGGCAGAATGGCATGTACAGGCATATGGGCGTACAGGTACGTCCCTTTGAATTTTCCGCCGTGGCATTTGCGTGCGCGCCGCAAATGCCGCTGCGAGCTCCATAAAGTCGGGTCACGGGTCGCGCGGACTCAATCGCCGCGGGGATACACGCGATCGTCTTAAGAAGAGGACGAACAGGGAGATGCTAAAGTAAACAAGCATCTCCCCGTTTTGCCTAGTGACAGTGTCACTGATCAGCTCTCCCTGTAATCGGGAGAGCTGATCAGTGTAGTGTCACCCACAGCCCCCCCTACAGTAATGCCCTGTACACACGGTCGGATTTTCCGACGGAAAATGTCCTATCGGACCATGTTGTCAGAAATTCCGACCGTGTGTGGGCTCCATCTGACTTTTTCTGTCGGAATTTCCGTCGGAAAAAGTTTGAGATCCTGCTCTCAAATTTTCCGACAACAAAGTCCTATCGGACTTTTTCCGATCGTGTGTAGCGAATTCCGACGGACAAAGTGCCACGCATGCCAGGATCACATTACAAGACCAAAGCTATTGGCTACCAGCCTCTATGTAGTCCCGTCGTACGCAACGAACGTCACCACGTTCAGAATGATCGGATTTTCCGACAACTTTGTCCGATCGTGTGTATGCAACACCAGTGTCGGACAAAATACGTCGGAAAAAATCTGACGGATTTTGTGGTCGGAATTTCGACCGTGTGTACGGGGCATCAGAAGCACTCCCTAGCACACACTTAACCCTTCCCTAGCCCCCTAGTGGTTAACCCCTTCACTGCCATTGTCATTTTTACAGTAATCAGTGCAATTTAATCGCACCGATCGCTGTAAAAATGACAATGGTCCCAAAAATGTGTCAAAATTGTCCGATGTGTCCGCCATAATGTCGCAGTCACGATAAAAATCGCAGATCACTGCCATTACTAGTAAAAAAAAAATCTTTTAATAAAAATGCCATAAAACTATCCCCTATTTTGTAAACGCTATAACTTTTACGCAAACCAATCAATAATCGCTTATTGCAATTTTTTTTACCAAAAATATGTAGAAGAATACGTATCGGCCTAAACTGAGGAAAAAAATATGTTTTTTTATACATTTTTGGGGGATATTTATTATAGTAAAAAGTAAAAAATAATGCATTTTTTTTCAAAATTGTCACTTTTTTTGTTTATAGCGCAAAAAATAAAAAACTGCAGAGGCGATCAAATAGCACCAAAAGAAAGCTCTATTTGTGGGGAAAAAGGACGTCAATTTTGTTTGGGAGTAACGTCGCATGACCACGCAATTGTCAGTTAAAGCCAGCAAAATGGTCCAGTCTGAAAGTGGTTAACAATAGTGATTGTTCAGCTTAGTAAATAAATTGAAACTTTATCTAATTTGAGCACCCAGTAAGGTACAAGGGAATTAAAAAACAAGCCAATGTTTAACCACTTTGCGCCCGCGCTATAGCCGAAAGATGGCTACAGTGTGGACGCTAACTGCCGGGAGAGCGTCCCTGGACGTCCTCCTGTTTACCTCCGCAATGCGCGCTCCTGAGAGCACGCATCAGGGAAGTTCTGTGCTGGCCGTGTCCCTTGGACACAGCCAGTCACAGATCGATGTAAACGGCCAATCACAGCGGCCGTTTACAGCGTGGTTGGCGTGTCCAATGAGAGATGATCTCATATGTAAACATGAGATCATCTCTCATCGTCGCTCTCCCTCCTCACACAGAGACAGCGTGAGAGGAGGGAGTGATGAACGGCAGCAGCGGCTGTAAGGCCGGTTTCACACTGGGGTGGTGGGGATGGCGGCGGTAAAGCAGCGCTATATTTAGCGCTGCTTTACTGTAGTTTTAAACGCAGTATTTGGCCGCTAGTGGGGGTGGTTTTAACCCCCGCTAGTGGCTGAAAAAGGGTTAAAACCCCCTGCAGCGCTTTGCCGGCGGTATTGCCACGGTATTACCGCGGTGTCCCATTGATTTCAATGGGTACTAGCAGTATAGGAGCGGTGAATCACCGCTCCAAAGATGCTGCTAGCAGGACTTTTTTTACCGTCCTGCTAGCGCACCGCTCCAGTGTGAAAGCCCTCCGGCTTTCACACTGGAGTTAAAGGACCCGCTTTTTTCAGGCGCTATACAGGCGCAATTTTTAGTGCTGTAGCGCCTGAAAAACGATTCAGTGTGAACGGGGCCTAAGTAAAAAAAATAAAAAATGGAAAATAAAGTGCCATCTGTCCCCAGTGCCACCTGTCCCCAGTGCTATTTGTCCCCAGTGCCACCTGTCCCCAGTGCTATTTGTCCCCAGTGCCACCTGTCCCCAGTGTCACCTGTCAGTGCCATTTGTCCCCAGTGCCACCTGTCAGTGCCATCTGTCCCCAGTGCCACGTATAAGTGCCATCTGTCATCAGTGCCACATATAAGTGCCATCTGTCATCAGTGCCACATTGTGCCATCTGTCATCAGTGCCGTATCAATGTCACATGTCATCAGGGCCACATATTAGTGCCATCTGTCATCAGTGTCACGTATCCGTGCCATCTGTCATCAGTGCCACCTGTCAGTGTCACGTGCCATCTGTTATCAGTGTCACGTGTCATCAATGCCATGTATCAGTGGCATCCGTCATTAGCGTCATCAGTGCCACATATTAGTGCCATCTGTCATCAGTGACACTTATTAGTGCCACGTATAAGTGCCATCTTTCATCAGTGCCACATATTAGTGCCATCTGTCATCAGTGTCACGTGTCATCAGTGCCCCGTATTAGTGGCATCTGTCATCAATGCCACATCAGTATCACGTGTCATCAGTGCCATCTGTCATCAGTGCCACATCAGTGTCACGTGTCATTGTCCTGGTGCTCCAGGGCCTTCAAAAATGTAATAGGTAGTCAACAAGTTAGATGTGTAATTTATGCTCCTAGAACACGTGATGGCGTTCCCTGCATGTTCAGTGGCCTCTCTAAGTGGCCAGGCTGTGGAAAAGTCCCACACACGTGGTATCGTAATACTCAGGAGGAGTAGCAGAATGTATTTTGGGGTGTCATTTGTGGTGTACACATGCCATGTGAGAGAAATAACCTATTACAATGACAATTTTGTGGAAAAAAAGAAAAAAAAATCTTAATTTTTCAAAGAATTGTGGGAAAAAATTACAACATCAAAAACCTCACCATGCCTCTTACTAAATACCTTGGAATTAGACATGTGCACACTGAAATATTTTGTTTGGGAATTCCGTTTTCGTCCGAAAAATACAATTATTTAGTTACGCACGAAATTCATTTTTATTTATTTAGTTTTTCGTTAAAAATTGCATTTCGTCCGAAAATCCAAATGAATTACGGTCGAATCTGTCATTGAAGGCTTATGGTGTCTGTCGAATGTTCAAAGAAGATTCGACGGAGCAGCTAAACTGTATGACTCTGTATAGTTTAGCTACAATTCCACCCAATTCCAGCAGCAATCTTTTTTCTCTCTACGTCGAATCTTTCCTCTCTACGTCGAATATTTCCTCTCTACGTCGAATCTTTCCTCTCTATTTAGAATAATCTTGGACTAATAGAGTTAAGGTTAAGCACATTCGACCACAGGTTCAATGGACACAGATTGTTATTGTCAGCGTCAAATCTCCTATCTATATCGAACTGTTGTCACAAGGAAAACGAAAATAAAGTATTTGTTAACGAAAATACCTGAAATTCAGACGAAAATGCATTCGGACGAAAACAAATGCACATGTCTACTTGGAATGTCTACCTTCAAAAAAGGGGTAATTTGGGGGGTATTTGTACTTTGCTGGCTTGTTAGGGTCACAAGAAATGAGATAGGCCACCAGTACATCAGATGTGATCAATTTTGTATGATTTGCACCATAGCTTGTAGACTCTCTAACTTTCACAAAGACCAAATAATATCCACTAATTTTGGTTATTTTTACCAAAGATATGTAGCAGTATAAATTGTGGCCAAAATTTATAAAGAAAAATTAATAATTTGCAAAATTTTATCACAGAAACAAAGAAAAATGCGTTTTTTTTTTTCAAAATTGTCAATATTTTTTCATTTATAACGCAAAAAAAAAAAAACCCCAGAGGTGATCAAATACCACCAAACGAAAGCTTCATTTGTGGGAAAAAAAGGACAAAAAATTCATTTGGGTACAGTATTGCATGACTGAGTAATTGTCATTCAAAATGTGAGAGCACCGAAAGCTGAAAATTGGTCTGGGCAGGAGGGGGGTTTAAGTGCCCTGTAGGCAAGTGGTTAATCTAATTGACTGAAATAACAACAACTTAACTTTAGTAAATTTACTGTATATTATTGTTTGTTCCTTCATATGACAAAGCCTTCCTTAGATGGGTGACGGGTGTGAAAAAGCATAGTAAGGCTAAAGGTACCATGGGTGACAGAAATTAGCCAACATAAAAACTCAAAACTTTTAGAAGGAAATCACGCAGTGATTCTAAACAATTTTCAAATTTCTGCATTGCATGCATCAGCTTGATCTAGATCAAACCTCACTAGCAATTAAAAAAATAAATTGGAAATGCCAAAATCAGTGTTAGTATGATGATACATCCACTACAAGATATTTTGTGTGCTGCTGCATAACGATAATAATTAGATCTTAATAAAAATACCACATTGTGTATAAGGTCAGAATTTAAGTCCATCTAAAGGCACCTGCATGGTGATCTAAAAAAGTCCTAAAGCCATTTATTATGTGATGAACAAGCTTCAAAAAAGTAAACATAAAACATTTCTTTACCTCCCTTAAGGGTACCAAATATTAATTTATTTGTACTTCACATGCTCTCTCTCTCCAACACTGCATCCCGAAGTGGAAGGTATTTTGTAATGGAGGTGGTGCTTCCAATCCAGAAAACAGTGGCCAGGTGCTCATTGACAAGCTACAGGCTTATGAATGAGCAGTGAAAATGGTGATACCCATGCCTCCTGCAACATCTTCCCATACCACTGTGGTGCAAGCAGGCAAGGTTGAGATAAAAGTACAATTGCTGCTCTGAATTCTGAAATAGCGCAGCATCATTGGGAATCCATCACAGAAAGCTAGACTAGGTGGACTTCATTGGCTTGACATATATTTGTGAGAGTTTGCAGGGGCACTAAAGGAAAACTGATGCTTCTAAAATTAAGTGCTTCAGCACAAGTTTTTTTAATAGGAAGCCAGGGTTCTAAAATAAGCCTAATTAAAACAAAATAAGTTTGGAAGGAAACATGAAGGCTACTATTGCTACAGTACATCTCTTTCTGCAAATGATAACTGCCAGCTGTCTTTGTGACATTCTGAGAATGATAGTTGCCTGGATACCTTTAGCCCTTTTCATCTGGATTTTTGGAGGGCTGTGCAACTGCATTATTTTTTGAGCTCGCTGTCACCTCCACGTAATTATAGCCACCAAATAACTTCATTAGAGTAATACTGTTCTGATCATGTGGCATTACTCTATACACTCTCGAAGATGTACTCTCTGCTGGTTACAGCACCAGATTGCCACCACTTGCCCTTTCTTGAGAAATGTGAATCAGACCTGGGTATAACATTCACGGGGGATCAGCAAACTAACATTGTTCAATTCGCTTTAAAATCCTCAACTAATTTGAAGATCCTTAGTTGAAGATCCTGTCTCTCTTGCACAAATATTTTTCGAATACATCAGATTGATGTCGGCGGTGGCAGGGAGAACGATGAATGCTACTGGACAACTTTTGGTCCTGCCCCAAAGTTTCTAACTGCTGGAAAGAGGTCCGGAGGATCACACAAAAATTTACAAACTATGAAGTGACGGAGGACCCAGCTTTTTTCCTTCTCCATGTTTCCAAAATACCAATCAAAATTTACAAGAAAGTAATACTCCGTCACCTCCTCAATGACACTAAATCATGTATCCCTTTTACTTGAAAAAACCTCCAGCTACTGTCCATTGGACTTTGGCTCAAAAAGGTCAAGGAATTGAACTCGCTTGAGGACCTGATGCTCTCTTCACAACATAAAGTGTACTTGAAAACCTGGACTCTGTGGAACATGTTTACATACTCTGTGGAGGGAAGATCCCTCTTTTATGGGAGCCCCACTGGATCTTTCATCCTCTCTTGAGCCACACCAACATTAATTCCCTTCTCTTTTCTAGCCATACCTTCCACAACTCACCATCTCCCTCCACTCCCCTTATATCCTGTTCTTTCTCTGCTTCTCTTTTCTATTTCCCCTCTCTTTCTCTCTTTATATGTAAAACTTAGGTGGTTTCCTCCTCAGTCATGGGTCTGCATGGACCCCACTTTTTTCATAATGTTCCCATACTTGGGCTTGTATTGTAAGGTACTACAAATTTATTTGATTACCTGCTTTATATACTGCCTATTCATCACCTTCTTCAAGCTGTTGAATTGTATTTACGTTATGCCTGTCAAATACTAGAAGATGTGCCTTTACCCATAAATGCTTCCTTCTTTTTGATCCCTGTAGTTTGATTGTTTTGGCAACTGCCTTTTTTTGCTAAATAAAAAATTTGTAAAAAAGGCTACTATTGCTTTATTCCATTCTGAAAATGATAGTTGCCTGGCAGTCTTTGTGACATTCTGCAAATGATAGTTGCCTGGATACCTTTGTGAACAAGCTTGCAGGTAAGGTCCTCTATTGTTACTCTGACTTCCTTGATTGCATACTAGTTCCACTCCCTAAATAAACAAAATGAGTAGAATTTGTTGAAGTAAAGTTTTTCTAAGTAGCCCAATGGTAAAAATCACTCCCTTATCCCTAATTAAATGAAGTTGGTTAGTACATTGTCTATCTGACTGCATATTTATTTCTGTGGCTTCAATTTGGCTTTGAGAAAGCAAAATCTGTACTATTAATTTGATATTTGGATTAACAACTTAAGAAAGCTATTTCATTAAAAGTTCATGTCATATAACAATTAGCGCAAATTAAGAAGACAGGAAACTCCTCCGTTCATGACATGGTTAATAGCGTTCTCATGTGCCATCAGAAACACTATTAAAAATGCTTTTATTTAACATCAAGTGAAACCATAAACAGGATATAAATACTGGACGTAACACATAAAAGAAAACCAAACTGGTAATGGTTCTTTAATCAGATGATTAGGTAAACACATGAGTCCTAGATTTATTTTTAAACATTTTTAGAGAGGACCAGATGAGACAGAGATTTTTTAAAAGAGCAATATTATTTCAAAGACATTGTAGGAAGTGCCAGCATCACTGAGATGAATGAGTGGGAGTAAAGGGATGCTGGAATCCTTTCAAAAAGCTAGGACCTTGATCATGTAGGGCTCTAAATATGAACAGCCAGTTCTGGGAGAATTATGCCATTTTACATTGAACTGGGATAGAAAATGGAAAACAGGTGTCTTGTGGCAGAACCAGCTCTGGTTAGTTAACAGACTGAAAGCTGCTTTCATGAGTGAGTGCCAGTGCAGATACATATCCAGATACAACAGGAAAAGCCCATCGTAGGCTCCAGGTGTCATAGTACAAGGCTAGAACAGAAATATGTTCTGGAGCAGTAAAGTGTGTGCTAAAGTCATCAATGCATGCCCCCAATGGAAAATGTATTATAATCTGATGAAAACTTATCAGCTTTTACAAAAATGCTAAATATATATCATTCCTGCATCATAAAGGCCATACAGAATGTCATAAAAGATAAGTACATAAAATTAAATGAACCATTTCAAAATAAGACATGCAAAACACAAAAAGAATAATAAAGCCCTTTGAATATATTTACCGAGTTAAAAATAATTATTGATAGTGTAGCATTGTGTTTCATTATTTGACAGTATTTCCATTAAGATAAAAAAAAAGAACCCAGTTGCAAGGAAACTTATTGCAGACTGCAAGTTTTAAGCAGGATTGGGGTTTATGCACAAGAATGTAGAAAATGCTGCATTCAGATACATACTGTGTACATATATGGATTTGAATGCAGCAGTATTGTAGGTTAGGGCCCATGCACAAAACTGCACTGGGGTCAGTATCCCTCCATTAAATCGAGCATTTAAAAAAAAAAAAAAAAAACATCATGTACGCAGATGCGCAGCTGGTCTATTCCATGCATTGGGAAGCTGGAACAGACCAACACGTGTGGAGGATGTCAGCACATGTGCACAAATGCCACCAGTATCTGGTGGATGGGTTTTTGTGCTCATACATAGAGATCTGCTGTGTGTGTGCAAATGCGCTGCATAATAACCCACTGCATCCTGGGATTGCTGTGGTGAAGGCAATGGAAGCCTTGCTGCACAAAAAGAAGAAAAGCTGTAAAACATAGAATAAAAAATTCTGGCATTTGTGCAAGAGGGAGCAGGGAGGGACAGAATAAGAAATTGTTGTTTGAGTTTAGTTCCACTTTAACTAAAAAAGGCACCTTTTATTGCTCTCAGCCTCCTTCAAATTCCTTTTTTTGCTGCTTTAATCTGACTTCCTGTTTGAGGGTGGCTATGTTTGCTCTCCTTGGTCCCCCTGGAACATAGCCTCCCCTAGGGGACATTCAGTAATGGATGTGTATGGATTATTTTGGGGGTATAAGGATATAATTTAGTGTTACTTTAAAGTATACGGAAAGCTAATACTTTTTTTTTTATTTTGGATATGTATGAAAGGTAAAATGACTATAGAAGTGAATATCTTTCCATCGTTGGGGAAATCACCTCTAAAGCCCCATACACACGGTCGGAAAATCCGACCACCAAATCCATCGGATTTGGTCCGACGGATTTAGTCCGACACTGGTGTTGCATACACACGGTCGGACAAAGTTGTCGGAAAATCCGATCATTCTGAACGTGGTGACGTTTGTTGCCTACGACGGGACTACATAGAGGCTAGTAGCCAATAGCTTTGGTCTTGTAATGTGATCTGAGCATGCGTGGCACTTTGTCCGTCGGAATTCGCTAGGGATAGCAGGCGCGCACGGGTCTGCCAGAGGTGTGCCGGCGCGCGCTGCACAGCATGGGGGGAGCTGATGCTCGTGGCTGACGGTCGTGAGCGATCGCGGGCACAAGAAGCAGAACAGGGGCAAGTGTTTGTAAACACACAAATCTCTGTTCTGTTCTGAGAGGCGTGACAGATCGTGACTTCCTATTAGCTAGGAACCACGATCCGTCACTTCGTCTAGGTCAGTCCCCTCCCCCTACAGTTAGAAACGCACACAGGGAACACAGTTAACCCCTTGATCGCCCCTAGTGTTAACCCCTTCCCTGCCAGTGACATTTTTACAGTAATCAGTGCATTTTTATAGCACTGATCGCTGTATAAATGACAATGGTCCCAAAAATGTGTCAAAAGTGTCCATTGTGTCCGCCATAATGTTGCAGTCCCGATAAAAATCGCAGATCACCAACATTACTAGTAAAAAAAAATTATGATAAAAATGCCATAAAACGATCCCCTATTTTGTAGACGCTATAACTTTTGCGCAAACCAATCAATATATTTTTTTACCAAAAATATGTAGAAGAAGAATATATATCGGCCTAAACTGAGGAAAAAAAATAATTTTTTATATATTTTCAGGGGATATTTATTATAGCAAAAAGTTAAAAATATAGATTTTTTTTCAAAATTGTTACTCTTTTTTTGTTTATAGCGCAACAAATAAAAACCGCAGATGCAATAAAATACCACCAAAGAAAGCTCTATTTGTGGGAAAAAAGGACGTCAATTTTGTTTGGGTACAACGTCAATTGTCGCCCTTTTTTTGTTGATAGCACAAAAAAAAAGAAACGCAGAGGCGATCAAATATCACCAAAAGAAAGCTCTATTTGTGGGACAAAAAGGACGTTTTGTTTGGGTACAACGTCGCACGACCACGCAATTGTCAGTTAAAGCGACGCAGTGCCGAATCGTAAAAAATGCCCAGGTCATTCAGCAGCCAAATCTTCTGGGGCTGAAGTGGTTAAGGCCTCATGCACACTGGGCTTAAAATACCACTTTCACAGGCGTTTGGTGTTTTTTTTTTCTGCCCATAAATGTAACTTTATGTTAGCCTATGTGTACAGGCGTATCAAAAGAGGAGCATTTACAGGCAGAAAAAAAAACACATCACCAGCGCGTTTATGAGAGGAGCTGAAGAGCAGAAAAAAAGCCTAACATACCTAAACGTTTGTGCAAAATGCAGCTTTAGGCAAGTTTTTTAAGCAGCTTTTCTCTTGTCAGGAGAAAAAGTGTTCAGGGGAGCTGAGCAAAAGCTCAGTGTGCATGAGGCCTTAAAGTGTATTTAAACCTAAATGAACTTCCCATATTTGTTCTCTTTTGGTCTCTTGAATATACTGTTAAAAGTCTTTTGTTTTATCTTTTCTATAAGTGCACAAAATACCTGTTAATCCTGCCATAAACAATCTGAGCAGATAACTTCCTGTGCTCTCTGCCTCTGCTAACTATTATCAGTTAGCATTGTTCCCAGCTATCTCTGTGGACTATACAGCCCCCTATATGTTGTAGAGAAGAGTATAGTGGGAGGTTTCTGTAGTCCTGTCTTAGGATTACATGCTGCACCTATATATTAGGGTGTAGTAGTAGTAGTAGTAGTAGTAATGACTAAGCGCTAACATTTGCGCGAAACACATCTACCTCTTTGTCCCCTGCTCCATCTGTCAACTATTTGTCATATGAAGCTTCAATAAATGTATTTGCGAAAGTGCATCCGTCCAGATTTATTTCTTACACAGCATGGGAGCTGGGCTAGCGCCTGACTAGTGTGTGTGGGAAATAACCAGAGACTCACTCACCTGGAGCAGCTTTTCTTGTTTCATTCTAGGATGGCGAGCCTCGTCACCCTAGGATGGGAAATGTGTTACTGAAAAAGTTAACGAATGGAGTCACCACACCTAAGAACTCATAAAATGCAATATGTTGAATTCTTGCTTTACAGAACTGACTACGTTTAGAGGATATAAAAAATCGTAATTCTCCTGATCTGAAGTGAATAGTATACCTTTGGTAAAGGTGAAAAATACGTAATTTATTTAATAATTTGTTAGACTTATGAAAAAAAATTCTGAATATTGATGATTTGTAGGGTAGATTTGGAGAAGACCTTTCAGTTACTTATTTAATTTACTTATTTAATAAGTCTTGGTTTCATTTAATGTCAAGTGAATATGTAACTCTTCCAACAGCTTCACTGCGGAGAGAACAAACGGAAATTTGGCAGTAGACCCTCACAACGGTGGATCTGAGCAATGGGGATATTGTAGTAACTATTACTTTCAGTCTTCCTATTTGTTCTCTATCCAAAAAAAAAATCTATGTAATATGGAGCTGCTCTTTAAGCTTTGCATTATGCCATTATTTCCTGCTTGCAATAGTGATTGCTAATCACAAAATAAAAGAAACATTGATTTCATGTCATTTTACAAATGAAATAACACAAAGGAAATGTTTACCAGAGTAATGAAGAAAAACATAAGGCTAGAAAGCTTAGCTGAATGGGATAGCATTGCAAACATTTTACTATAAAGCAGAAATCCTTTATATTTCCAGCTCATGTTTAGTTTCTGTTAACATCTGTGTAATCGTATTTTCCTTGCAACTTCTAACTGAATAACTCAGCACAAATGATTATTATGGATCATTTAAATGACACTCATTTATTTTACTCTCTGCATATTCAATTTTTTTTTTTTTTTTACTCTCTCTGCGTGCTTTATGCCTTTTCTGTTTGCCTTTAGAATGTGAGGCCCTTACTAAGTACAAAAAATGAGAATACTGTCTCTTTATGAATATTAATAAGGAAATCAAGGGGGACAATGGCACTTCAAGTTTCATCTCTCTATCTCCTAGAGGCTCAGGCTCTGCAAGTTGTCACCTTGGTGTATTCAGTGTCTCTTGAAGCACTAGACTCCTCCAGAGAGAATGTCAGCCCCAGCCCTGGGCAGTTTTGACAAACAGAGTATATATTGATACATGATAAAGTATGCTAGAAATCACCCCAGCGCTAAAGGCTACTATAGTTTTAATATCATCATTTGAATTAACAAGCATTCTGTGGAGAAATAATGAGCTTTCATTATTCAGCACATCATCCTTACCGAGGGAACTTGGAAACCATTAGCTCTTGAGAGCTTAATGAAAAGATGATAAAGAATATTTTAGATAAAAGTTTGAACAGGAGCACTTGGTGTCAGAGGTAAAAATTTAATGCAGCTGGTGAGCGATGATTCGATTATCCTCATTTAAGATATCCAAGAGTTTAAGAAGACGCATGCCATTTTTATGGCTTGTGCTAGGATATCTACAAAATAGATGGTGTGAATATGGATGTCAGCAAAGACAAACACGTTAAGAAGAGTTTCAAATTTACTATTGATGTTCTCCATACATTAAACACTGCTTAGGCAGTATCTATTTGGCACTTTAAAATAAGTCCGATCATTCTATGTACCACCTACAAGGCAGGTACAGAAAAATGTATTATGCGCATTGACTATGTGTGTGTGTCTGTGTGCGGGGGCACTGTTTCATTACTTTTCCTGCCATTTTACTTTATTCTGTAAATGTTATATTATTTACATGTTATCTGTTCATTTTTACAAGTTTGATTATTTAATTTAACGACTATGACATGGTGGTGCCATGATGCTCTATTGTGCCAAAAAGGGACTTGATGCAAAAGTTGCTTAGCAGCCAAGAGCTGCAGGTCCAATGTGTTGAAAACAGATGCAGTATCTTTTTGAGTTCCATTTAGAAATGCTGATTTATTCAAGACTGCTTTCAAGGTGTAGAAGGTGAATGTGCAGTGTAACAGCTCAAGGTACTAAAATCAGTAAGATTGTCATAGAGAACTGCAAGAGATTATTTCTGATCAGCTAATCAGAGGCACAAAGGCCAGTGATAGCAGTTCAAGTGTAAAGGTCCTCAACTAAACTACAACTAGAGGTTTTGAATCAATATATGAGAAAGCAAGAGTTTATAGAATTAAAAGCTATCAGATTATTATGTATTTTTCCACTGATATATAGTAAGAATATTTTTTTAGGTAGACTGTTGCTTTTAGAACATCTGCACTACAGGGAAAGAAAATTAAAGTGATTGTTAACCTTTTTTTGTTTTACTTATCTGCTCTTCTGGGTTATGCACAGAGCAGCCCCAATCCTCCACTTCTGTGGTCCCATGTCAGTGCTCCTGGTTCCACCTATCGGGCGAGTGCCCCCTTGGGAAGCTGCTTCCTGTGGGGGTACTTATGCAGGCTCAATCCCGATCCACACCTCCTGCATTTATAGACACAGACAGTGCAGTTGAGTGCAGTGTAGTGCACATGGTTTGATTGACAGCATCAGGAGCCAAAGGCTCCCACTGCTATCAATCTGCCCTGTGAGGAGGGAGAGAGCAGATAGAGACACGGCTCTCGGGCACAGTGCTGGATCAAGATCGGGCTCAGCTAAGTATAAGGGGGAGCTGGGGTTCCTGTGGCATAGAAGGTTTTTTGCCCTAATGCAGGGAATGCATTAAGGTACAAAACCTTATGTCTTTAGAACCACTTTAAACTTATGATCATTGCATAACTATATTTACTTACATCTGACCTATAGTGAAATCTAAAAACTTCCTCTCAAATCGTGCCCTTACACAAATTATTAAAACAATACAGAGTATATCTTAATAAAAACCAAGTTATTCTGCCAAAAATATTTCAAAACTTGTGTTGCTGGGTGAATCGGCATTATTTTCCTACCCTATGGTACGTAAAGAGAGCAGGCAGAAGACAATACCACCAAAGCTTATTTTAGTACAAAGGAGAATGTGCTAAAATCCAATGCTTACCTCCTCTAGCATTTCACACTCTACCTGCCAACTCAGATGTGCTACATCTTCTTGGTTTTAATTATCAGTCCTGTTTGTTTCTGCAGTCCTATTGGCCTCAGATGTGCTCTTTCATCAACACAGCTCCTTCTGGTCTGTTACCTGTTTCCTTCTTCCTACTTCTACAGATTGATCTTGCTCTCTGCTTTGTTTTCTCCTGTTGTCAGCTCCACTATGTTTTTTTTTCTGTCTTTATTACTTCCACCAATCTGGAAGTTTTTTTTCCAATAGTAGGGCTGCTGTCCTGACCTTGCACAATCACTTTCCTGTATTCTGATAATTCTCTATCATCTTTCTCTGTGTTATCTCCCTCCCCCCCACCTTACTGTCATCTCATTGCTCCCCACCACTTTCCCCAGCTGTCTTCTGACTTCTTGCTCTACTTTAGCTCTCTGATCTACACCTTAGTGTCCACTCTCCCCTTGCCCATTACAGTTTATCCATTCCTTGCAATTCCTAGGGTTTGGTTTAATTAAATAAAAAACAAACAAAAATTCCCAAGCTCACTTACCAGCCAGCCTGCAACACATGAACTAACCCTGTCTAACAGTTCACGTTAAAACAAGGGGTATACTTTGCACACATTTGCAAATATATGCATAAGCTGCAGAAGCCAGGTCATGGCACCCCAATGTTACTGCAGTCTCAACTATAAATTCTGAGCGTCTCCAAAGTTGAAGTACATATATAATAATGAAAAGATTAAGGGCAGGTATGCCTGGAGGCAGCCCACCCTCCTTAAAGTTAAAGGGATGTACCGGACACCCAGCTATAGCACAATGGCAGTGAATGTATCCAATCTGTCCCCTCACCATTTAATGAACAGTACAAACAACAGGCAACCACCCCAACCTATAACTGGTCTTTACAGCAAGGAGCACTGGAAGCAATGAAAGGGTGACACATGTCCAAAAACCAAAACAAATTCCCAGCTCACTTACCAAACAGTGTGCAACAAACCAAATTAATCCTGTCAGTTCATGTTAAAACATGTGGTTTTGTTTGCGCACATGTGCAAATGTATGCGTTAGCTGAAGAGGCCACGTTACGGCACCCCAACGTACTTCAATCCTAACTCTATACATTTTGAGAGTCTTTAACCACTTTCAGACCGGACCAATTTGCAGCCAAAGGACCTGGCCCCTTTTTGCGATTCGGCACTGCGTCGCTTTAACTGACAATTGCGCGGTTGTGCGATGTGGCTCCCAAACAAAATTGACGTCATTTTTTTCCCACAAATAGAGCTTTCTTTTAGTGGTATTTGATCGCCCCTGCGGTTTTTATTTTTTGCGCTATAAACAAAAAAGTGCGGCAATTTTGAAAAAAAAAAAAGCGCATTTATTTTTTGCTAGAATTAATATCCCCCCCAGTGCATCGATGGACGCGCGGACGTAGCGTCCGCTCGGAGGGAGGAGTCTGAGGCGAGGGCCGAGGAGAGCGGGTGAACAGCCAGGGGGGATGTTGGAGCGGACCGCTCCGTATGAGAGGCGCGGCGGACGCCCACGCAAACTCCCCGGGCTAAGGATAGCAGGATGTTCGGACCCTTCCGGTCAACAGCCAGCCTGGTGAAGCGGCGACTGTGATTGGGATCGTAAGTACCGGTCCCCTCCACCCCGCCATACCTCCGCCAACCAACCACCTCCCGCACAGCGGTACGGGACCTCATGGGACTCCAGAGAAGACAAGGTCTGTGAGTATATCACACAACCACAGGAAGCATCTATCTCGCGGAGGTAAGATAAATTGTGATATACTGGGAAGCTTGCTATGCGTGCTAGGATGCCATTAGCATAGGTAAAACTGCACAGGGTATGTGCGTCCTATCGCACAGGGAATAACCAATGTTACCAGCAGACCTAGAAGTTTGAATCCGGACGTCTGGCTTCGGCTCTCCCCCCTACCACCCCGCCTCAGCAAATGCAGTTCAAATAAATCCGGTCAGCGTTGCGGGGAGGACCCCGACCACGAGTGTGCCCCATACCCATATTGAAGCTTGGTCCACCTGGAGTAATGGTCAGATCTGGCCCTTTGTCCCACGGATCTATCTGGGCGCCCTTGTCTCTCCCCCTCTCCTCTATCCTCGGTGGGGCACGACTATACACAGCAGCGTTAAAATTTACCTGTATGCGTACTTAAATCGCATCAGGTAGACCTGGGTGTGCACCGAGCACCAGAGCGGATAAACCCCGCAATAAGGTGGTTTGGTTCCCTTCCTTTTAAATGCCACCTAGATATAACCGGAGCCCTAAAGCGATTGTTTGAAGTCTCATAGACCCTCTCAGGCGTATATTGGCCGTAAAACCCATGATTATGGGTAGATTATGGACATCATAGCCCCCAAGGGTGGACAACTGTACGAAATCAAAACTTTTTGAACCTGCCTTACAGACACTTTACACATTAAAAGCCGCACTAGGGACTGTAAGTGCAACTCTGACTGGGGCCTATGAAGCTCTATTTATCTCATTCTAAAAGCTGCACCATCGTTTGAAAGCAAGACTCGGATCGGCGTGTAGGTAGACCGATTATCACACACCAAAAGCTACATTATAGAATGAAAGTGTGATTCTGATTGGTGTTCACGGAGATATACTTCCTTATACTGAATGCTGCATTATGGAATGAAAGTCTGACTCCGATCGGTATCTACGAAAACTTACTGACCATTTAAATTCCAGGTCTTTTCTTAAAAACAAAACTATGGTTAAAATATAAAGTCACATGTTTGTATGTTGCCCATATCACAAAGACCAGTGACCCCCTGTAATATCTTGTAAATATCTACGGATTCTACCAGTAGAGCCATTTGGCAGGGCACTGAAAAGGTGTAAACGGCTTATTGTGGAAGTTAACTAGCGGGTAGGGCGAGCGAACCCCCCCATTCAAAATACAACGGCTCCAGCCACTGCGTAAGTGTCTAGCGCCCCACCCAGAGACCATACAGACGGAAAAAGCCCCCCCCAGTCATTGGCAAACTTGACTGTATACACCAGAGGGACACCCAGAGGGGCAAAAGACAGCCTTAAAGCAAGGATTCTATCAAAAGGCAGGAGGGGGAAAAGGGCCCAGGAAGCCCAGGTTTACAAATAAAACTGGGGAAGAGAATCAGACCCACTAAAAGGGCCAACATGAGTAAAGACCCAGCCAAACAGCCTAAGAAAGCTACTACCAAAGGCAGCAAAGGGGAGACAAGCACAATTAAACACTATTTAAGACAGGGTGCAAGTCCAAAAACATCGGGAAAAGAAACCCGGGCCGGTGTTTCCCCGGAGAGTAGGGACGGGGTGGAAGGAGAAATTAACGACTCCAGAGCGGACCTTACATTGGAAACTGAGATGGAGCCTAGTAGGGGGGAGGATCAACAATCAGGAACCCACATTCCCAATAAACATGAAATGGAGGTGATGTTATTACGCCTGGAAAATGTAATCAAACTTGAAAATAACGCCCTACGGGAGGATATGGGCCATCTGTTGTCCAGGGTTGAGGTGGTGGAGGGGAGAGCGGACTCTATAGATTTGGAAATCGCGAAGCTGAAAACGCAATTAAAAAGCGCCTACCTTACCCAGAGAGACACCCTATATAAAATAGAGGACCAAGAAAACAGGGACAGGAGACAAAATCTGAGGCTGCGTGCCGTCCCGGAACAAAGAGGGGAAGATCTAGAAAGAAAACTATGGGAAATCCTGGGCCCCATAAGCGGCAAGGACTCAGATCACTTTCCACACATAGAAAGGATACACCGAGTAGGAAGACCCGAAAGGGGGGGCGCAGAGCGGCCCCGGGACATAATTGTCAGATTCAGCCACTTTAAAGAAAAAGAGGACCTGTGGGCTAGAATAAAAAATAAATCTCCTATACCGCATAAGGAAGCTGAAATTCAAGTATACGCAGACCTATCAGCCCGAACCCTTGAAAGACGGAGACATCAGAAACCCCTGTTGGAAATATTGAAAAGGGAAAACATAAGATATAACTGGGGTTTCCCCTCATGCTTAATAGGTTCAAAAGAGGGGTGTACGGCCAGGTTGAGGTACCCGGAAGAAGTACAGGGATTTTGTACAAAACTCGGGATCCCAGTCCCGAATCTGCAGGGTTGGATTGAAATGGAAGGCCTAGGGGACCCTGGGGGGGGGGCGGGGGGGGGGAGGGAGGAAGGGTGAATGCCCACATGTAGCTGTAAAAGAATCCTGCTCAAATCGACCCTGCCCCTCCCCCTCTGCGCCCCGAGTCCGGGCCGCGGAGGGGGAGGGGAGGGCTAATCGGACTCCACCTCACCAGGAATCCGGAGTCTAAGGGAAGCCACAAAGGATGGCCCCCAAGGACCCGGGGACCCCCAGTTGGGGTAGGAGAGGGGGGGGGGGAGGGGGAGAGGGGGGGGGAGGAGGAGGGGAGGGAGGAGGGGAGGAAGGGAGGGGAGGGGGGGGAGGGGAGGGAAGGGGGGGTCGAGGGAAACCACGTCCGCTGTGGGGCTGTTATCATCATCAATACCCCAGAGGGGAAAAAAAAAAAAAAAGGAAAAACAAAATCCCAAAAAATAAATGAAAGACATAGAAATCAAATTTTTATCATATAACGTGAAAGGCTTTAAACTCTCCCGGCAAACGATCTAAAATATTGGAGGAAGCAGAGAGATATGGCGCAGGTATAGTGTTCTTGCAAGAGACTCACCTGGCACTTTCCTCAAATATTAGACTTTTTTCTCCAGCTCTCCCAAATTGGTTTTATGGAGACACTATCTCGAGCAGGGCAAGAGGAGTGGCTATTGGGATTGCGAGGGACATTGATTTCACGGTGGAGGAGAGAATGACGGACCCCGAGGGGAGGTACCTGTTTCTTAGGGGTTCCCTCCTAGGGGTAGAACTTACACTGGCCAATGTTTATGCCCCCAACGCCAAACCTATCTTATTCCTCGAAGCAATTCTGCGTAAGCTAAGGGCCTTCAGGAAAGGATATTTGATCCTGATGGGGGACCTCAATTTTGTGATGGACCCCGTGAAGGACAGTACGTCTGGTGGCACGGGGAGGGGCAACATTCAATTGAAGCGGATTAAAAAAAAAACTATCGGAGGACCAACTGTTGGATGTGTGGAGGATCCAGCACCCGCAGTTGAGAGACTACTCGTTCTTCTCCCCTGTCCACCAGATGTATTCTCGCCTGGACTATATTTTAATAGACCATGGCATACTGGAAAGGGTCAAAGAAACTGAAATTGGAATAGCTTCCCTCTCGGACCACGCGCCGGTATCTATGAGGCTAAGGTTCCCCGAACACAAACAACCCTCTAGCGGATGGAAACTTAATCCAGAATTATTACATGACAAAGAAATTAGGGATTATATCAAAAAGGAGCTAGAATGGTTCTTTCAAATCAACGACAACGGAGAGGTCTCAGAGGCACAACTGTGG